>JANHGB010055258.1:0-62284 GCA_026283785.1 Coracopsis vasa
TTAGTCATCAGCGCGCTTGTAGTAAGCGTGGGTAAAGCCCTTCCCAAAATCTTCGTTCGCGAAGTCAAGCCATCAATTGTTGAGGCCTGGAGAAATTTCCAGACAGTTTAGTAGCAGCATGGTAGGACTCAGAACTCAGTAAAGGGTTTGATGCGTTTACCAGTGGGGGAGGTCCTGACATCTGAAAGCCAGCCTCACCACAGATGATATTTGAATATGGGTACTTGAGTCTGTAGCCACTGATGCATAAAGGCTCTGATTCAACAAGGTACTTAAGCTTTAGGAGTCCTACTGAAATCAAGTAAATGATGCATGTGTTTAAAGTTATGCACATAAAATCTCACTGTAATGGAGCCATGAGCAATTCCCATTGGAATCTGCCATTGAATTTTGCTGCAGCTGAAACACTGGCTTTTTAATATAAAACCAGGAGTGAGACCAAACAGTAAAATGTTGCAGTTACACTTTTCTAGAAGAGATCGTACAAGCTGGCAACGAGATAAGGTGAGGCAAGGGAAGACAATTCTCATTCTTACTGTGGGTTTCCCCATATCCTTTCCAGGTGTTTTAATGATCTCTTGGTTCAGCTCTGCGCATCTGAAATATTACCAAAAGACCCAGAGCACTAAGCCAAACCCTGTGGCCGGGTAGGTGGTTTCTGTGGTTCATGTGTTGGGAGATTCTTAAAGTGAGGACTCTAGGAGTGGAAAAGCAGAAACCAGTATACAGTTCAATTTATTCAGCAAATTCCATCCATCACCCTCACAGGTTTATGAATTAATAGATTTAACTTCAAACCTGCAATGGGATGTCAGGCAGCTCAGAGCAGGAGTATGTAATATCTGGAGGTCCAGATGGACTCCTGTTGTCTGCCTTTACAGCTGTTTAACTGTGCTAACCTGATTTTAGCTGTATCAAAAAGATCCTTTTTAGCATGGTGCATACATGGGTTACATAAGAAATAAGTCAGGTCTTTAGTGACTACTAGCCAGTGTAGCAGTGAAACCCAGGTGTCAATACCAGTGGCACCAAGTGAGACCTTGGTTCATTGTTTTATATGCTGACTTGTGATTCTCCTCAGGTTCTCCTTGTGTCCCAAAATGAGTTTGTTTTGCAAGCAGTTAAGCAAAATTCCCTTCTGACTGGTAAACTGTGTGGAAATACTGTGTGTAAATATTGCGTGGACACCACTGAAACAGAGTAAGTATAGAATCTATGTGATGTTATTTATAGCAATTATGAATTTGGAGCATAATGTCATGTCTCTTTCTAAAGACCTTTGTTGTTTATTACATAATGCTACTGCACTCTCCATATGGTAGATTTTGCCTGTGGTTAAGAGCCAATAGAGCATTCTTTGGAGATGAGTCCACTGGAAAAATGACATTAGGTACTGAGATGATAAATATTCAGTAGGTGATTACCTGTTGTTATTCGTGATGTGCCCTTCCTTTTTAAACTCTTGGAATGAAACCCAAAGGCCTCATTTGGAAGGGATTTAGCTTCCAGCTCTGAAAACTAGGGCCAACTGCTCTGAAGTGCTGACCAGGCAGATGGCTTGCACTGGTACCTCATCCCTGGAGGCCAGAGAGGATTTCTTGTGTTGGAAAGAAAATACATCTAGTTGAAGATGGCCCTGATCATTGCAAGGTGTGGGTTGAGGGGTGGGGGGTTGGACTACATGTCTTTTAAAGGTCTCTTCTAACCTGAACTATTCTATAAAACCCCATAATATTCTTCTATAGCTGGTATTGTTAATGGTGCCTTATACTACAGATGTACTCTTGTATTCACATTGTCACAAACACATAAAAAACTGCAAATTGAAAGGACTTTGTTTCAAACACTCCATGGGGTAATGTGCATTTGACTTAGGCAATATACATTAAATATACTCACAGCTATTTCAGAACACAACCAATCCTGTAATAACTATATTAACTATTAAAAGAGGCAATGCTAATGAAAAATCATGCCTTAATAAGGTATGAACACTGGTATCAGCCTTTCTAAAGCGTTAGGTATAAGAGGTACAGAACATTAAATTTTAGCAAAATAGTCATGACACAAACTGTATTGACTCATTAATCAAAGTTGTTATTGGATTTTTATTGGACTGGATCACTTTATATGTGTTAGTTAAATATGTATCCTAAGGAATGCAAATTCTGCAATTGGCAGAGCCAAATAAACACATTTTAATCATTCTCATTCATTAGTTTGCTTTCCTTCTGGTTATGGAACAGAGAGTTCAGCTTGATTCTCACAATAAAATAAATAGAGGAAATTTAGATTGATTTATATGACCATTTGTCAAAGTCAAATCCAGATCATAAGATAGAGATGAAGGACAAAAGATGCTCATGAAACTATACTAGATATAGTGGTCATAAATGTTTTGTACAAGAAAAAAATCTCCCAGTTTTTCCCTCACTTGTAAGTAGATGTAGTAATTCTTCTGATTGCACCTAGATCTTTTATCTCAAGAATGTCTGCACATTCTTGACTTATTTATCGATTAATTTTCTTTCTTCACCTCCAGTTTTCAAGCACTTTATAGAATGACTATACTATAGGTCCTAAACTGAACCATGCCCCATGTAGCTCATGGCCTGTTACTTGAGTGGCAGAATAACTACAATACTCTAGCGTGGGTAGATTGGTTGTTTCCTTGAGTGAAGGCTATAATGAGCTGTCAGATAAAATTCTGAGCTCTAACCTCATGTAAACTGCTCCAGGAGGTACCATCTGATAGAGGAAAAAGTGATGGTGATCATGATTCAGTTCATCTTCCAATTAATCTTAATTTTTCACAGGTCCCAGGCTCTTCTCTGGTCTCGGCTGCCATGTGATTCTCATTTGTCTGCCATCAACATAGCAAAACCCAAGTCCTAATGATAGCTGCCTTGATGACGTCTGTCAAGAAAGTCTTTCCACCATCCTTGCCTGTCCCAAGCCTGTCATTTTGGCTAGGTATTGTAAAAGTTGCCAGCAGGTTTGTATACATATTCAGAACACAACACAGAGTTTATTTGGGGAAACTCTACTAGCTTTGAATTCAAAACTGTCACTTGATTTCTCTAGCAGACAATATAATTATCCCAAAAGAACTAGGAAGCATAGAAATCCTTTGCACAATGGGTGCCTATATTAAAAAATAATAAGAATCTGCAGAATGTATAAAACATGAGAAAGGTTTATACACAGAAATTGCTATTGAATACATTAAAATCAGAGACAGACAGAGAATGAACTAACTTGTTTCAAATGATGGTATGTAGTTTAGGCAAGTTCTATAATTTGATTTTAGTGAGAACAGTACTTCCTAATTACCTGTACATGAGCAGATCCATAAATAAAACATGGATTTTTTTCTTCTATACCAAGTTTTCACACACAAAGAAATTCCCCAAACGCGGCATTTTGGTAACTACATCATAAACATGCTAACTGTAAAGCAGTGGTTGCAGGCAATAATGACTTTGTGAGCAAAAACATTCTCATGAAGTTTTGAAGCATCTGATGATGAGCAATAAACTCTTAACAGTTCCTCTGTGAAGATCATTTGGTTTATGCATGAAAGTTGGAGGTACATGGAGAGGTGCCTTCTTTCAAGGCTGGGACTGTATATAAATATTTTTGTAAAATTGGTTATGATGTTTACTGGGACAAAGTGGAATATACAAGTATTCCTTATTTTGTGGCTAAGCCACAAAGCTTATAGCTCAGACAATCCTAGCAAAGAATCAAGAAAAGATTAATTAAACCTCAGATACTCATCTGGGCAGGCATGGGCCAAGGAGAGAGGTCAGTCTAACATTAATGTGTCTGTCCATTCCCTCTGGTAGCATCACAGTAAGAATTAGGAATGCTTTGATTTCTAGCTGTTGTCCCGTAGAAGCACCATGCTGGGAGCATGAGGAAGTTGGTTTAGGGAATACCAAAGTGTTTGTCATTTCTGGCAGATTTTTAAAGCAGTTGGAAGTCCAGGAGGGGGTCTGAAGACACAAACACTGTCAGTGAGCATGACCAGGAAAGTATAGGTGGCAGATTCACTGGAAATAGCTTTTTGAAGAAAACTAAAAATTTTCAGGCCTTTTTATTTATTAATTTTTTTTTTCTTCATTCTTAAGAACAGTCAGGAAATAAACATCATGGTAAGGAGAAGTCATGCAAACAGGGAAAACCCAGCCCAGAAACAGAAATGAATGTCGATTTAAAAGAATAAATCACAAACTGGACTGAATATATATATAATATACATATATATATACACACATACTCAGAAGTAAACTCCCTTTCTAGGGGGCATAGGCTTCAAGGTTTCCACAGAGGCAGATCTGTAATGGGAAGTGAAGTCTTTATCCCATACCACTACATTATTTTAATAAGTTCTCCTTACTTCTTCAAACCTTACTTCGTGACAGTTCCCATCTAGATCATGGTAAGAACCATGAGCATTATTTTGTTCAGCTACTCTACTGGACAGATTGTGACCGGGATTTCTTTTTTATTCCCTGTCAACACAGCACCTGCCACAGTGAGATCCCAGTCTATACACAGAGCACCTGTGTCTTATGAAAGTTATGCTCTACTGGTATGGATAGATCTTCATTACTTTAGCCCAGAAAGACAGCTTTACTGAAGTGAAAAACCCCTCAAGGATCATACAAGCCTTAGAAGCCCTCAACTTTGCAGAACCAGCAGATGCCACTGCCATGATGTTGAAGTCTCACTTTCTCACAAATCTTTTCCCACATCATGTAAGTATCTACAAGAGATTAATGGACTACATTTTGACAGGATGCATCCTTAACAATGACTGCTCATAGTAACTATCTAGTAAACTAAGGAACCTCATAAAATATGGGCTTGCTTCCCCTTCTAGAAGAACAAAATAACACGGAGGGGAATGAAGACAGTTTTTGTTCTGCATTTGCACCCTGGTTTGTAGTATTCCACTCCAGTTATAGTACAGATCATTGTGATTAAATCAGTCAGCAGTAGCTCAAAGCCACCACTGGTTATCTTTCTGCCCTGATAAGCAAAGATCTCCAAGTATACAGGCTTTGGAAAAAATTTGCCTTGGGTCACTTGCTTTGCTAGCAAGGACATTGCAGTATTTTTAACAATATGTTTTACTTTGAGAGGTCAGTGACTTTTGCCTGAGTATTTTGTTCTAAATATAACATTTATCTAGACTAAAATTCATAATGTCAGAGTCTTCTTTACACAGCATTTTAAGTAACAATTTTCTTAGTTTGTCCTAAATGCCCTGTAATTTGCATGGAAGAAACAGAATCAAAGTCAAGCAATTTTTTATTGTTCAGAGAAATAAGGACAGAATTACAAAAGATTATTTTAAAGTACCCTTAGAGACATCTGGTTTTAGGTGAATTCTCATAGAAGTGTCCGTCTAGATCGCTGGTTAATAGCTCTCAGGAGACAAAGTGCACAATGCTGGGCTGTTTGTGGTTTGCCATGTGAAGTGTATGGCTGTGATTATGTGTCTTGAGCCATTATGCACAATTCAGTACCCCCCTACCAAAACAAACAAAGGTTGAGGGCAATTCTGTTACTGCAATTAAAGTAGGTCTCAATCAGAATCATAACCAAGCATTCAAAATCACCCGAAGGAAGTGGTCCTTTATCGTGTTCTCTAAAATGTTACTTGACTAGAGTGCAGTATCTCTCCCTGTTTGACTCAAGCAAATGTAAGAGCTCTGTTATATGAACTGTACAGAACTGTTTTCTCTGAAAACCTCATCTAGCATAACCCTACAGCAGTCCAGCTTACTGAATAACTGTTAGCAGATAACTTTCTTCAATGACTTCCCTTTGCTTTGTTCCATGGAAAAAAAAAAAAGGTTTCATCCCAAATGTATTTACTACCTGAAATTACTGGATAATTTTAGCAAGCAACTCTGAATTTTCTGTTTGCAAATAAGCAGATCACTGTGCATATTTAGAATTCAAAGTTGAAGCAGTTTTGCCCGCAGATGTAGAATTTGGTTGCAGACAGGACATTTCACATCTATACAGCTTTGCTTTCTGATTCTACAACACTAGACAGCTTTCCACTTCTAGCACAAATGTCAGACAGACATGGGGCTTACAATACACTGAAATTTCAGGAGTAATCTCCAAAATCACTGCTTTGTTTTTGCACAGGCAGATGAGACTCTTTTCACATAAATATCATAACCATCAGATTATTGTTTAGATGTATAAACAGCATACAAGTGTAACTGTGATTATACTTTTACCCAACAGCTTTCGCTCATAAACAGGGGATGAAAGGCAACGACAACATGAGAGAGATCTGTGTAATTCAGCAGCCTTAAAGGTGTGATTTTCTTACGACATAGAAGAAACAACACGAGGTCTTTCTGAAGCATGCTTCTGTACATGTTGTTATGTAGTTATCCTGAAGCATGTACAACTTTCATGTAACTTTTTTTACAACATATTACGTGTAAGAACCCATTACAGAACTAGGGTGAGGTTTGCAAATGCAGTCAGTGGACTGGTGCTGATTTACTGGTTAGATTGTGATGAAGAGACACTCTGCAAAGGATTTGCAGAAACTCCATCATCCATGCTTGATGAAAATCAGGGATATTTTTTTTTTTTAAAGAGAAAGAAAACAACATCCTAAAAGCCACTGACCATGGGTTTAGACCTTTTAGTCATAGTCAGTGAGGCAGTGTTTCTGCAGGGGTCTATGTGTGAAGATGGTTCTATGCAAAGGGGTCACTTCATGAATGTGGTCTTGACAATTATCAGCTCTTTGTATCTGGAATATTAATGTTACAGTTCCTGACTGACTCGCTCGTCTCAGTGATAAACTCAGTTATGTTCCTTGGACTTCTGTGATTTGTGGTCTCCAATGTCTGGGATTTTTCAGTTCCATATACATGGATGAATTAGTTGGTTTTCTGTGTCATGTTAGAGGTTGTTTGCAGAACATTAGAAAGGGTTAACAAGAATACGTCTGATATGTTTATAAGTCCTGTATGCCAAAGTCTTTTGTACTGTATTAATAGACAATATACAGTATTCTTTTTAGTATCTGGCTTTTTTAGGCTGTCAAATTTTAGTAATGGAAGTTCATCAAACAACAAAGGCAGCACAGTCTATATCTGTTGTTTCACAGACTATATCTGTTATTTCCTCCAAATTTTTTATTTTCTTGACAAAATAATAGTTAGACACAACATTTTGATCTGGTTAAATGCTCTTTTTTTTTTTGAGGGATATTTGCAGCAATACTTTGTAATAAAAAGTCCGTTAGCAGTCACTCATTTAGCTTTATTTTTTTTTTTTAAGCTTTTTTGATAGTCTTCACTTTTTGTTTCGCTGTGAGGGTTTCTTTAGCCGAAAGACACTAATCCTGGGGTAATAACGATAAATTCTTAACACATCCAGGAGCCAGCCAGCTTTGCTAGTCTGCCTTCAGGATAATCAGATCTTAGACTATGAACTTTTCCCTTTTAATTTCTCTTGAGAATGACTTCCTGAAGAAGAAGCTTGAAGAAAAGGAAATGAACAGAGTGAATGCCTCTGATTGAATGAGATAATCAATATGAACATTATGTATTCACGATCCATCATTAGTAACCCCAGACTATCTTTTATCGTAATCTGTGTTGCAAGTACCACCATTCTCCAAAATTTCAAGGTAAAGGTTGAAAAAACAATCTCCACAAACCAATTAAAAAGCTTCTTAAATCTGGCCTTCAGATGTAAATGTTTTTAACCTTGAATAGGTATCTTTATGAGCTTATCAGCTGTGCTTAGAGGTAGCTCTGCAGCGTTGAATTGACCATGCATCCTTTATTGCAGTTTTATTATAGTTAGCTTACATCTTAAAATGGTCTGATGTGTGCTTGACTATATGAGAATCTTTATTTAAAAGACAACTGTGTGGGAGTTTTGCTGGAACTGGCTCTTTCTCATTATTGGGGTCAGTTTCAAGGACACAATTTATTGCTGGTTTGTTTTGTTTTTTGTTTTTTTTTTTTTAACTGAAGAATTCCTTCTAGAAAAAATGCTTAAATACTTGGGGGAAAAAAATAGTGTTTTACTTGAAAAATAAAATGAAAATGTGAGTGGAGAGAAGGGTATTGTTTGTTTTGCTGCTTTCTAGGTTGTACGTGTTTAAACTGGGAAGAAAGGGAATTCTTTTTCCTATTCTCCTGGGAGAAGGAGCTAATGTGAATTCCAAAGTTCAGCTGGGCTGAATTCCAATGGGCAGCTGGAAACACTAAGCTGTAAATTTGTTCTCTGCACTGTTAAAGTTGGGCAGCAGTAAACTGAGCTAATTCAGGAAGCTTCTTGCACAGCTCAGACTGCCCAAGGCAAGGCTACAGGAGCTATGTGGGAAGGATTCTTGGTTTTATCCCTGTGAGACCCTTCAGCTGATGCAAAATGCTCCTGACCAAGTTTAACACCCATTGCTAGGGACCAGACCAAGGTACAAAGTGCCTCTCTGGATCCTCTAGAGATGGCGAGATAGAAAAGGTCTGACTGTGTTTTAGCAGCTAGCGCTTGGCTGTATTGAAATGTATTTGGCTTTCCACTTGGATATTTCAGCTTTTTGAGGGTTTCAGGTAGGACAATTTGCAGGTGAGCTGGCTCCTGGACATAGTGAGCAGTACTGCAGGTGCTCGAATGAGCAAGATACATGAGGAGTAAAAAGCACGTTAAAGAAATACAGTTTAAAATTTATTCCTAACCATGCAAAAGAAAATTTGATTGAACAAACCAGATTGCTGCAGGGAAGTACAGTCATTTAATTAAAAAAAGTAGTTAAGAATTAGAAACCAATTAATTTCTGGAGAAATGGAACTATAATTTTTTTGTTGTTGTTAATTGCAATGTCATTAACTTACCGTGGTACTGCCCCAGTTGAATGTAGAATTTGAGTAAATTCAAATGTATTGTGTCAGATTCAAGGCTCTTTCAAATGAATTAGGAAAGAACGAAGTGTTATACTGAGATGACAAGTATAAGGCTTAAAATCATTTTTTTAAGTGCACAATTTGCTTGTCAAATAGATGGATGTTCACAGAATCAATTTATTTCTGAGACCTTTGATCAAAGATTTGGGGAGGAGCCATAAAGAGCAATTCTCTTGAAAATGTTTGCTGCTTTCTAATGAGAACTGGCACCATTTGGGTATGTAGATGAAAGCACACCTAATCTTTTTTACTCCTCCTTCTTAATAATACCCTTGGATTCAGAAATTAGGCACAGCAGGAAGAAAGATCCTGTACATCACATCTCTGCACTAATAAAGCAAGCTGTCTAACTCCTGAAATAAGTAGATATTTCTCATACAGGAAGTCGCTTGTCTATGGGAGGAATGGGACAAGAAGGCAGCTCGGTTTAATTTTCACACAAAATTGAGGAATAAAGATTTGGAACTGTGCCATGAAGGCTGGAATGTCTTCCATAACCTGGAATAAAAACAGTTCCAAGCGATTTGATGCTGAAAAAGCGTCATGATAGCAGATCCCTGATTTAGCGTTGACAAAAAGAATCATAAAATTGAGCTAAGATTTCATTTGCTCCTTTCCCCCTTCCCAGATGATGCAGGACAGAAAAATCATGAGATGGTGAAGGAAGCAAGGCAAATGATGGAGCTGAGAGCAAGCACCCCCGTGTGCTGAAGTGCCCTCTTTGCCTAAGGTCAGAGCTAACACTTATAACCCTGGGAAGGTTTCACAGTAGAAGATGTCAGCATTTCAACCCTGAGTTAAATCTAATCATGGCATGCACAGCAGACAGCATTCTTTGATGGGTGGGAATGGTGTTTTATTGCTTCAAAATATTTCCTTCTCATTCTCACATTAACATGCGATTCATTTTCCAGAAAACCATTCCCTTGGCAAAATGGGGAGAGGGGGATTTGGTTTTCTGCTACTTTTGCAGGGGAGCTCTGCACCCCGATTCAACCTTACATCTGTGACATGTTTTATTGCTCTGTACTCTGCTTTGTACTAAGCCATAGTTGCCTGCTCACTCACTGGGGATGCCTGTCTGACAATCTATATTGACTTGATGGCATGTCTTTTGGCATGTCCTTTGACCCTTCTAACAGAGTCTGCCTCTCTGCCCAATATGGACATGACATTCCAGTAAGAGTGTTTTCTCAGTTATTACTACAATTAAGATTTGAGGATGAGAATTTTCTTTCTAAATGCCTGGAAACGTGAGGTTTTGTCAGGATAGGATTAAAAGGAGAATTTTTTTCAATTTTTTTTTAACATCATAAAATGGAGACATTGAAATTAAATAGATCTTTCATATTTGGTAGTATTTCATGTTAATAGAGCTGACATTTTGCTCCCTCTTTTCTAGGAAGCTGTTAGCTTTTATTATTCTTTTATCTGCATCAGAGTATCCAGTAATATGCACTGCTGTGAACTACATGGCCTCAGAAGTTTTACTGAAGTGAGAGAGTTAAGATAAATTAATGCAGGGGGAATCTCGAAATGAAACCACTTCACCCCCTATTAATATTTGCTGCTAACACCATTTGGAGTTGTACTTAATATTTAAAAACACTATATCATTTAAAATGACATTGAGAAGCAGTATAGTTCCTTTAAAAATAAGGGTTACCATGCCATTTAATGCAAAGCTGTGGATCCCAGGAGAACTGAGTTGTTCCTCCTTGTTAAATGAAAAGGCATTTGTCTTTTCAGATGCAGTATCCTGGATAGAAATTCTTGCTCTGTACGACTAGAAAAGTCTCTCAGTTCTCAGCTTGTCAAGACAAAGAATTTGGAAAAATAAACAAAGCTGTACTGCATGCCAGAAAAAAAAGACATGGGATGCATTTCTAGTTCAGCCAATAAATCATAGAATCATAGAATAGTTAGGGTTGGAAAGGACCTTAAGATCATCTAGTTCCAACCCCCTTCTCTACAGGGTATGATATGCTTCTAAACACAGGACAATAGGTCAGCATTCCAAAGACAGCAGTGAAGGACAAAAATTATTCCCTGGGTATGGGGGTTGATGGATATCATGCTATGGATTTGAGGTGATATCTATGAATAAGATACCTATTCTGCTGTTTTCAAGATTCAGACTTGGAAAACTTTCTGGTGTCTCCTTTTACAGGGCCTCACATGAAATGGACTGTATAGATACATCCAAATCAAATTGGTCCAAGTCTAATGGTGCAGGAAGATGTCCCTAGCAAGTTCTCCTCTTTATTCAGCTTGGCTTTCTGTCAGGTTTGTGGTACTCCAGAGTCATCCTCCTCTGTAAATTATCATCTTATTCAGAGCAGATTGTTGCTGTTGGGAGTCCAGAGCAAAACACCAATGGATGTGGGTTTGTGCTCCATCAAGTTTTGCCTTGCCTTTCTCCTCTTTGGTACCAATTTTGATTTTTATCTGCACTTCACATGTTTGTGGCATCACTGAAACAAAAGAAAGAAAGGGTTTACACTGTGTTTGTCGGTAAAATGAATACACACTAAATATAGCTTTATGTTTTTCTGCATGGTACTCTTATCTTTTGTTGATATAATATCTAGCTTGAAATTTAGTACGGCAGTAATGATTGCATTGCAGCCTGGGGCACGACACTGAGGAAATAACAAACTGCAATGCTGAATCAAGTCAATTCCTTCACATCTGAGAAGCAGCTATATGGGCCTTTGTTATCATTAAATGAACTTCAGGGAGTTGGTGAATATATGCAGAGACAAGCTTTGTGGAGTTCCTTATATTTCATGTTAAAGCAGGATCCATCTCACCCTAGCTGTATACAGAGTAAGAGACTATATTGTGTGCATCCAATTCTGCTAATATGCAGCAAAAAATGAAGACAATTAAATTTAGGCATCTCCATGTAGGCTTATATATGTGAGCAGGATGTTGAAATTCCTATTTTAGTCTATGAATGGAAACCTGCTGCTATATCCCATGAAAGTGGAGGTCTGGGAGCTCTTTCTCTCACTCTAAAGAACACAGAGGCACTCCCATCTGCAAGGGTTGATGTGAATATTCCTCCTCCTTCTTGTCTGTGCTGTAAGCTGACATCAATTGTGTTCTGAAAAGCCTAAATACATTGAAATAAATACAATATGTGGTAAGTTAATGAGTGCTAATCAAGATTAATACACTGAAATCAGATTCATCTTTTCAAGAGGAGGATAAGTCAGAGGGAAATCAAGCTGCATGTATCTGATAGCTGCGCAAGATTTCTCCAGATGATTAAATGGGTCATTTTTATTATTTATGCTCTATGCATTTTAATTCAGTATGAAAAGGATGTGCCAGCATGAAATTAAATGGGGGATTATTGTGTCTGCTAATATCTGAAAGTGGATCTAAATACTGTTGAATACACCAAATGTATGAAACACTCTATATCAGGGGATATGGGGTTGAGAGCATCATGCACCCACTGGTCCACTGGCAAATGTAAACCCAAGAGGATTTACATAAGACCAGAGGATCTCTTTTTCTTATTCTCAGACACAACATAATTTAAGAAATACTCTGCTTCTTGTATTAGTTACATACTGTGCACAGAAATATCTGTGGACAGTGAAGTATTGCATCTATGAATCTGTTAGGAGAGGTAAGAAACTTATAGAGATGTAGGTTTTTTTAAAGGAAAAGCATCCAGCTGTGATTTGCATACAGTTGGACAGTACATAAGAGGTGCAAGGCAATAGAAGATGGGGCTGCTCAGAAGTTTCAGCAGCAAAAGAAATAGGAAAGTAGATGATGATGATGGGTCAGAGAGAATTATGGAAATGGAGAATTGTAAGGAAAGGAAAGAAAAGAAAGAAAAAGCTGTATAACTTCCGACTTTTCTTTTTCTCACAGTATTTATCTCCCACTGCAGAGTTGCACACGCTGTTCATTTTACATTTATTTCCTATGCATGGAGTCTGAAAGGAGAAAGATCTTTCGTTATTTAAAGAGCTTGTACAAGACCGCTTTTATTGCTGAGACCTAATATCTCAGTTCAGTTGTTTGTCAATGCAAATAATTCTAGATGTTCATTTTGGAGAAGCTGACAGTGAAATGCTGCCTCTATGCAATCAAATACATTCACTAGGACATAATTGGTAATCTTTTCTATGCCTATCACACCTGGTTCAGTATTTTTCCTAAATGTCTTTCAGCAGAAAATGTTGACTTACCCATATTTGTAATTATATTAATCATAAAAAAGATCACTTGACAGTTTTCTTCACTCTTACTTTCTATAAAACTTTGAATTATTAAAATCTAAGATTTTCTTAAATGAGAAAATTTGTTTTTCAATTTTTGAAATCAACTTTCATTTCAAAATGTAAGCTATTTATAAGGAAATGTTTTAAAAATGAAGAGCTGAATGAAAGTTTGACCTGAATCTATTTATTTTTCTGTTCAAATTTTCAATTTAGAACAGCTTTTATCATTGCATTTTTTTTGCTTCCTAAAAGCATGAAGGAAGCAGTTCTGAATGTGTGAAACCTTGTGCTTTAAAGAGACACATATCTGGACTCCTAAGATGTGACAAGCTTAGAATAGATCAGTTTTTCACCAGGATAGGTAATATTTTGGAGTATCTTTTTACTGCTGTTCTTGTTTCTAAGGCATTACGACACTTCAGGGCTTTTGGTTTTGGGTAGGGTTTTTTTTCATATTCAGAAAACTGAAAGGTTTTGGTTGAGTTTTTTAAACAGTCACTGAACCTTTCTAATGGCCCTTTGATTTCTGGAGCTTTAATCAGGAAAAGCAGCCTCAACTATCATGAAGCCCACTCTATAAATGCAGACACATGCTTGCTCTTCATCTGCCCTTTTGTTACAAAAATTAATGCTTTCACAGAGAAAACGTTCTGACATACTATGAATTTTCCTTTTTGTTTTTAATTTCCAGTAGGTCACCTGCGCATACCATGATGACAGAGGGGAGAGCATCCGACACTGTCATCCAAATGGCTTGGATATGTGGACAGGTATCAGAACGGAGCAGCTGCTGAAGCTGGCCTGAATCAAAGAACTGCTTCATTTCCCTTCACAGACTCTTGCTCTACTCATTTTTTTGATGTAGCCTGGCTTCCTGTCCCAGGCTCTTTCCAAGCAGCTGAAGTTTCATGATAAAAGCAACAAAATCCCTCTACTAAGCTCAAAATTGGACTTTCCTGACAAAAGAAACAGAAGTGCTATCATTAAGACACCAATCCCTGCCTCAATATTTTGTCTTTTTAGTAAACTTCAATCCTCACCACTCTGGCAGACCCATGATGCTGTGCACTATTGTAGGCACTATTTACAGAGATTCTGTTAGTTCAAAAGCAATAAGGGAAAGAGATCTCCGGAGACTCTTTCCTGTGGATGCTTCTGTATAAAGACTTAGCTCATCTTGAGAATGATGCTTTCTCAAAGATTTCTGCATCTAGGTGAGATTTCATTGAAAGTGACACTTTGTGTTATCAAGATGAGGTCCATCTAATGGTTAAATAATTAGTTAGGTGGCACAATATTTCCCATTCCCTTTACTGTTACAGATCCTTGTGTTTAACATGGGTAGAACCAGCAGCTTCCACATTTAATATCAGCCCCTGAAGAATTAGTTCACTCAACTTGGATGTAGTTGAAAAGCAAATCTCCAGCTTCTGTGACCCAAAGGTCTCCTGAAGTCCTCACTCCTCCAGTGCTTCTCTGCCTGAATGCTTTGTTTCCTAGTCTGTGACAATAATACGTTGTATCACAACTACAGATTGGACACTGAGATTAAGTCTTTGCCTGACTTTTGGATATATATATATACACACCAGCAAATACAGAAGTCTACACTTATACTTATTAAAAATAATTAGTCATACTTCAGACAAGAAAGAAATACAGAGCTAGCTGGAAAAAGCACAGATCAAATCCAAAAAACCAGAACCATTCCAGCCTTCATGTTATTTGCTTGTGATATTGGACTGAAAATCTAATTAATGGGACAACTTTCCCATTATTTTCCAGAGTTTTAAATTGTACAAGAAACAGGTTTATGATAAATATATCAATGGCTGTTGCTATAATAAATTCACTTATAGCAAAGCTCATTTCTGTAGGAATAAAAAGAGGGATATATTGATAAATGATTAAAATAAACACATTTAGGAAGTTTTTCCTTGGTAGACCTCCATGCACTCAAAGGGAGAAGGTGCTTCACTATTATCCTTGTTTTCTGCAGGTAAGGACACAAAGGACATCCCTGTTCTGTAATCACTGTCCAAAGCTAAGCTTGCCTCACATGAACCTATCCTGAGGGTAAACACTGTAAATCATTAGCTCACATAGGTCTCTGCAACTGGACTGTTACCAGCAGGTGAGCTACAGACAGCTGAAGATGATGCCACATTTGGATAATTCTATGCTATGCTGCAACCAAAGTAGTGATGTAGTGGCAGCATATACAAAGCCATGATTTGGAGCAAGAGGTGCCCAGCCACAGCTGGATCTTGGTTCTTAAAACCCCACAGATGGAACAGAAAAAAGTGGTGGAAATTTGATCCAAGGTTGGACCACAGCCTTGGACCATGAGTCTAAGTAGTGACTCCATGCCAGCTTTGAACAGGCAGAAGACTGTTGTTTCCTGAAAGCTTTTTGGTTCTGAAGTGTGCTCTGCCCACACAGAATCATGAGAGGTTTTGTTATTTTTTCCAGAACAATGGAATCTTGTCAAAACATGCTCAGATGTTTTTAGGTCATCTATTTTAGTCCTTTCTTTCCCTGGAAATAACCTCAGAAAATTTCCTGATGGAAACATAATTGATACTAGTAGCGTGTCCACTAAAAATATCTTCGGTGAAACAGCAAGTGAATTTTCCTTCCAAAACTCACATCAAATATTCCCATTGTGAATTTTGTATTTCAAGTTTAAAGTAACAGTAGGCTGACCTTTCTTTAACATATCCCTTGGGCTATACTACTATTTAAATACTGATACTATATCCCTAGCAATGCCTATTTAGTCGGAATATACTTGGACAAAATGTGGAACCTGAACAAACTTGAGCCTTCACACAATCACCGAGTACTGGAATAGACCTGACATTCCTATATAGGAATAGAATATGATATAATACTTTATCAATAACAGTGTCATGATAATGATGTTATTGTATCATTCCAGGAAAGAGTGGGAAGAGAGAAACTGTCATTTGTGGAACATAATTATTACGGTTTTCTCTTTGGTGGCATTTGGCTCCCTGATTTACTTGGCTCATTTTTTTTGATCCCCATATGGTATGAAGATGGTTTCAAGGTGTTATTCACTCTTTTCACACCTCACCTCTGCATAGAGATGGACTTGGGGGAGCTGGGCTGTTTGGGAGCTATGCTGGAGCTGCTTGGAACTAGTTTTGTTGTTGTTTGTTTGGTGTTTGGGATTTTTTTCTTTTTATTCTTTTTTGGTTATATTTTGCATTACGTGCCACATCAAAGGTATCTGTAGCTTTACTGGGACAGCTCATTCTTATGTCCAGAGGCAGTCTAGCTCTAGTCTGTTATTTTAAATAAAGGCATAAATAGCTACACTCACAGTCGCTCTAGTGTACACAGTTCAGTCCAGTCAATATGAATATGTGCTGCTACTAGGTAATGATCCCAGAAAGTCCATTTTTACAGGGAAAATACTGAAGAGAACAATAAGAAACCAAAGGAATCCATCCATAATTTTAGACTTATAGCTTCCAGCAGCAGCCTGAAGGTCTCGTTGCAGCAGGGTTTTATAGATTCATGTTAACAGCAACTCCATTTCCTTTTTGCTTGCTTTTGGATACAACATTTCAGTTTCATAGAGAATGTTATCCTCTTTTTGGAGTCCCAGGCATCCTGGGGTTTCCCCTGCAGCTGTATCTTTCACTGCATCCTAGGGGTAGGTGCTTTGATTGACTTTCATATCTATAAATCTGGTGGTTTCAGGAACAAGTTTTTCCAAGACTAAAACAACGGGGGAAGATGTCCTACCTCTTTTCATGTAACCGTTGCCACAGCATAACGGCACTAAATTTGGTTTCCTTCTAAATAAATCTCACTGTCATTTAGCGGGACTGTAAAATTAACTGGATGCAGCAGCTCTGCGCTCAGTAGCAGGAAGCCAAAAGCAAAGATATTTTAGATTAACAAACGAGGTGGAAATGATTTTTCCCCCAAGGACTTATTTCCCATGGGAAAACTAGTTTCTCAGAAAAAAAGGGAGCTCTGAAAATAGATTGTGTCACACAGTTCTGAGCCAGCCTGCGTCTTCCCAAGCCTTTATGGGAAAGCATGAGACGCACGCGTGCTGCAATCTCCAGGAAGACTCAGGAAACTCGGAAACATTTTAACGGTTTAACAGCAGCAGCAGCAGCGCAGAAGAGCAGGCATATAGGGATGTGAAGGTAATGCAGGTGTGCTATTTACTGGAGTGTTAATTAGGCTAAGCAATTATAAAGGGTAGATAAATTCAGCTGGTGGAAAAAGCATTTTGCTGCTAGCAAAATAACAGTGTAAACACTTTGCTCATCTATGGAGAATATAATGAATGTTTTCTCCTTGCACTGCTGTGGGAGAACTAGGGAAAGATGGGTAAAATATAATTTGTGGAGAACAAAATGGATTTTGTCCACAGTTGACACACATGAAAGCTGTGTCTTGTCAATATTTTAATTCTTATCTAAAAGGACGCTTACTGCTGTCCTGCATGCACTACCTGTCTCCACTGCTAAGTATCTTCAGGCTTTGTAAAAGTGACTCCATTCCTGCTGTTCAGGTTAGCATTAGAGACACTTTAAAGTGTTCAGCCTCATAAAGTGATGAGCACTTCTGCTAAGCCACTTAGGATCCACAGATACCCAGCAAAGTGTTTTGTACCTTGTGAGCTGCACCCTGCTCGCACTGAAAGACATGCCAAATGGGGAGGAAAAATCACCAGAGACTCAAAGAGGGGACTGGAACCAACAAAGATATTTGAGAAAGTGGTGCAAAGCCCTCAAGGCTTGTTCTCCCGAGGACTTGAATGTAAATGAAAGGGAATGACTAAGGTGAACTGAATTAATTGTATTTTTGCCATTGGAAAGGGACAAAATATCTCATTCTTTTATATAGCCTTTGCTGTCCTGAGTTATATTTGAAACAGGCTGATGTTTGTCACCAATGCTTATCAAGAGCACTGGGCAGGTGAGTCAGTGTTTACTGCTAAAACACCAAAAGCTCCCTTACTCATTACACTGTTGTCCCAGCCCTTCTTAGGGGCTAAGTAGCTGAAAGAGGGAATTCACATCCAGTATTTTAACTTCAGTCCTTCTAGATTTATAGGTAGCTTAACCCTTATGAACATGCAAATATTAACCCTCATCTAATAGCTTCCTTCAGTAGTTTTTATACAGTCTGAAAATGAGTATGGAATTAAATAATTCAATCGTATTATTACTTATTGCTTTTCTCCTTGTAAAACCTGGGAACTAGGGGAATAAAAATATTACTTTTAACAGTATTACTGTATTAACAGAGATAGAATCTTGCTAAGATACAGATTTTTTGAAAAAGTCTTCCACCTTGAATTCACTGAGATGAGGAAACGCTAAATGATTCATCCACACAGAAGTTTAATTAGAAAGACTGTTTGCTCTATTAGGAGCACTGTTTCATAGGGAAACAAGCAGGCAAGATAAGCCAGAAAAAGGTATTCTGACATTTACCCATAATGCTGACCTAAGCCTGATAAGACTCCTGGTGAAGTGATGAAGCCTCAGAGTATTTTTGGTGACAAGGGAGGATGCGATGAAACAACCTGCTATGTAGATAGGAGAACATCCCATGCTGACTTCCTTAGCTGAACAAAAGTTGTCTGAGCTTCTGCTTGGATAGTGTTTATCCTCTTAGATCAGGATAGTCTTTCCTTTATATTAAATCTCTTATCACTCCAGTCTGCTGCCCTGCAGGACTCCACGGTACTGCCTGAAGGGATTCTGTCTGTTCCTGCAAGTGGAATTGATGCTGTCTTTCTATTCACAAGACCATTTTCTAGTACATGGCTTCAGATCTAGTAACAGCCAATACTTTAAGGGTATTGAATGTTTGTAAATATCTCAGCAGTTGAGTACACACCTTAGGAAAGGTTAATTCAGGCCACTGAGCACTAGACACATGTTTGAAGAGGTGAATTGCAGCAAAAAATTGTGAGAATCAGAGGAGTTTAATAATTGAAAGTCATAGAGAAATTATTTTACATCACTAAACAGATCTTTTTAGAGATACTCAGAATTAACAGCAATATACATTTAATTGAGACATTTATTAATAGATTAAGTGTCTTTCTAAAAGCCAGTCTGTCCTTTCCTTTGCATAATTCAAGAACAACCCAATGGAGACAACACTAAAGAATGGACCCTTGGGTCCTTTTCATACCACAGGTATACTAATGCATTTTTTGGCAGGGTGACAGAATCAAAGAAAATACTGAGAAAAATCAAAAAAAACACTGAGAAACCAAACAAACCATGGCAATCAAAAAGAAGAAAACTCATTCAACCCCCACCCTCAAAACCTTAGTCATTGCTCTGCAGGTTGAGCTTGTCTTCTGATGCACTGATCTGTTCCATAATAAATATAGGCAATTCAAGATCGGGCATAATAATATAAGCTACAACACTCACGGAGGAGACTTACCAGGCAGAGTGTGACTTAAGTTATATTTCAGAAAAAAACTTGGATCTGAATTAGCCTGATGATAGTTAAATAAATTTCGCTTTGGATCAAAAGTTTAAGCTGGCCCTAAGAAGGATTATGGAACTGAGATGAATATATTTTCTTATCTTTGTGAAATTTTGGAGATAAATGTTTATGTTCATGCTAATATCTATTGCTTAGAAATGGAATTGGAACCAGAGGACTAAGGACATAATAGAGGAAAAAAAATCTCTTTTAAATTAGCATTTTCTGATATCTAGTACATGAATACCAAAAGGACTGAAGATGAAACATAGACATGTTGTTCTGGGCAATGGATTTCATCTTAGAAAATTGGGCTCCCAATAGTGTCATTTTAGACACTATTAAAGTAAGCACTCATATCCCAGCCTCAGTGTTGCAGTCTCAAAGGCATTTTGAAAAGTAAACAGTGAGCCTATGGAGGCACAATACCCGACAAAAACAGCCCATCCATCAGCAACTGAGCACTTTTCACCTTGCCTTTTAGTCCTGACTGTATATGGCCCTCAGGTGAGTAAGGGAAGTAATTGTCTGCTTTTGTCATCTACAAATGACGCCCCTACATCACCAGAAATACCTCTTTGTTCTGATCCCTTGGTAAGGAAGATGCCACTGCTGCCTTTCTGAAGCAGTATCTCAAGGTGAGCAGAGTCACTGTGCAATTGGCAAGGTTTTATGCACAATTTTAAGCTATACATTGCAAGTGTTAGAAATCAAAGCACCACCATTTTCTTGTTATTTCTTTCCAGACATTATTCATGAATGAGAAGGTTGGTGGATAGTATCCAGGATGTCCCATACGACCTCCCAGGCTTATTCCCCAAGCACAATTCCTTTAAGGTTATAACCACCTCGAGGAACAGAATGACAGGAGAACTAAAGGATGTGTTTCCTATTACTTACTGGAAGGTTTCATATGATATAGTGTATGATACTGTAAAAAAAATTTCTTCAAAACATTCTGAAAAAGAAAACCGATTTATCCTGAGAATTGAAGAAAGTTTTCTTCCATTTCTAGAATGTTAAGAAGTCCACAGTATTTCCTCAGATACACTGGATTCCCACTGACACAAATAATTCCATCTGTGATCAAAGCATGCAACAAGGTACTTTCTTAGCTTAAAAAACTGTGCTGACTTCCTGTGCAAATTAGGGAGCTGTCTATGCTAATTACCAGCTCTGATCGTTTGTTATCAAACTCATGCTATTTGTGCACACAGATGAATCAAGAGCATGTGAATCTGGAACAGATGCTTGCAAATGCTCTGTGAATTTATAATTGTCTTTCTAGTTCCTTCAAGAGAAGTAGAACTTCTATCTGAAACACAAACCTCAGTACATCCAAAAATCAGGTAACTGTTTAGTGGTTGATAGTTCTTAGAACTGTATTTTTCTTTCAGGCAAAATTATTTTAGCATACATTTCTATTTAGTCTGTAAAACAAGTTTTAAAAAACCCAAACAAATAAATATTGCTTTATGCAGCCCATAAACCTTGTTATTGCATTAAACTCAAACTTGTATAATGGAAACATTTAGCTGTTCAGTCATTCTGGGAAATGAGCTAAAAATCTCAATAATAAGAAGCTTTAGCTGGTATACTCAAGACTACCTGACATTCAAGACTTCCACATATTTAAATACAGCCATTATTATTCATATAATATCTGTACTGACATACTTCCCAGGCTTCTAGTCATGGAGAAAGGCATCAAAAGGATATAACTTCAGTTCTACCTTAAGAATCAGTGTGTGATTTTTGTTCATCTATTTCTGTGTCTATATAATATTCACTGTACATTTGTATGCAAAAAGTCTGGGTGTCTTTGGACTAAAAAAGAAAAGCCAGTTACATACATGCATATTAGTGTAACAAGCAACTTTTGCCTAAAGGAAAAAAACAAACCCTGCAGATACTTCATGCATTTCCTACCTTCCTAGCAGCAATAAATATTTACTTTGATCAGATTTATTCTCCAGTCACATTACTTAATTGTCAGTTCAGTTTTATTTTACTTGATGACTATTGTGAAAGCTGATGAGAGTAGTCATTGCCACTACAGAGAGCTCTGAGACATGGTACTAGATTCACCAGTGGATAAAACAGAGAGGCTAATATAAGGACTAGCTTGTTTCTGCTATGCTTGACAAGAAACTTCAAGATATCCTTCATATGCGACAGCAAAATCAAGTCCTAAATCTTCTTTTGGCTGAAGGCTGCAGAATGAACTTGGGTGACTTTCCATCCCCCAGATCCTCACTGCCAAGACTTATTGCATATTTCTTTGAATCACGTTCACTACTTTGATGGCAATATGGATTTTTCTCTCCCTATGGTGAAGGTTCATTTAGTGAGTCATTTTGCTCTCCTACGTAAAATAGCTGCTACATCTTTTTTTTTAAATGCATAGCTGATTAAATCACAAGTAATTGCTCCTCAGAAAGAACAGTGTTTTAAATCTCTTAGTCTTTCTGCCTTTCAAATCAAAGAGTTCAGTGAATCATTAGGCATTTCAACGTATTAACAACTTCAGTGGTTTGAAGAAAAAACCCTCTGATTTCCTGTTCTGTTGAAGTTACTTTCGTTCTTACTTATTATCTGCTTAACAAAATTAGTGTTGCTAACTCTCCCACTGAGGCCTAGATCAATGGATGCATGTGCTGTATTCAAAATATAGCAGACTTCTTTTTGTTAAAGCCATGAACAGGTCCTTGGGCTCAGTATGTGAGGCTGACCCTCAGCTGCTGCTCTGTGGAAAGTACACTAAGAAGAAATTGCATCTTGATTTATTTAAAACACCCACAGGGGTAGAAGTGACAGTATACAATAGCGATGAAAGTTTGTGGTTTTAATATATGTGCCCTCAACCTACACACACAAGCATGCACTGGCTGAGTTGCCAATTAGAGAATAAAAACTGCTGCCAAGGGACTGATGTATTGAAGTGTTGTATTATTAGAAATAAAAAACCCCTTAAACCAACCAAATTTCACTAAGCGAGTTGGTGCTATGTATCTTCAGGCTAAATGGCTTTTCATTTAAACCAAACTGCTCACTTCTTTGCCTAAAATGCCCTCCAGAATTGTTTGCATGAATCAAGCAAGGGAGCTCCTTACAGGTCCTACTGATTGCACCAGTGGAAGATCCTCACGCTTATAGAGCCAAATCTTTGATTTGATTAAACGTGCTGGTTCACTTTTAATCCAGTTACATTCATATCTTTACATTTAAAAAAGGGACAATCAAGTTTCTTCTGTGAATAGATCATCCAGTCCTGTGAGACATAGAGTGCACAGTGCAATGTGCTTAACACTCTTTATTGACTCCAGAAAGTACAGTGTCCCCAAATCTTCTGGCGACTAAAGTGAAGGTTCAGTCTCATCCCAGAAAAGCCAGCATCTTTCATACCTTATTCAAGAAATGAGCTGCTCTTGATAGTGTTCATAGCTGCCTGCTGTGATCATTCAATTGCCTGATACATCATTTCAGTTAGAAAAGATTTTTAATGCATTTATAGTGGTTTGTCCACCTGGAAATGTGTGCTTAGTGCTTTATACTTGGTGGCAAGGAGCTGACATTTGTTTTCATTAGCCACACATCATGTTGTTATGCGAAGCAATTGTGCATAGTAAGCTTATATAATACCTCCCCTTAACTGGTGAGCTAAAGATGATCTCCCAGCAATCAATATTGACATTAAAACTATTTATTTTCCTATGACAGTGGCTATTATCATAGGTAATAGATAGATAGATAACATATCTATCATAGGAAATAATAGGTGGATATCTACTAGGATGATATCTTAGTACATATCTACATTTCACGTAAAGGAAATCAAGAGGAAAATTATCATACAGTACGTTTTTGCAGGAAGAAGCATCCTTGATTCACTAGTTGCCAAACGAAAGTCATGACACAGTCTCCAAATTTCTTGTAAATGAAAAAATTTTCTACTAATGCAAGCAAGTCAGTAAAAGGACAAGATATTCTTTATCTTCCTGAACTGAGCAGTATTGCAATCACTGAGTGCATTTATCCTTCCTTTTGTCTTTTACAGGACACCTGCAGGCCAGCAGGATGTGAACCTAGAAAAATGGTCCAAGATGCTGTATGGTATATAAAAGAGTCTACATTTCTTAGCACATCCTCTAGCTTAGGATGGGATAGCACAGTGCTGAATGACCAAGAATATCACCAGGCAAGTTCAGATCAGTTACTGCAAGCTCCTACCAATATTTATGTAGGCAACCTTTGAGACTCAAGTATAGGTGGGAGATATGCTTGGATCATGGTGTGTTGTGGCTCTGCCAGAGATGATTGCTGAAAAGCAATGTGACATAGTCCTCTTTTTCAAAGAGAACATGGAGGAATGGGATATGTCTCAGCAGGATTAAAACTAGCTCTCAGTTTATTGGTTCTGGTCTACCACTTCGAAGTAACATGTAGTAAAGACAAAGTACAGAAGAAACACAGTGAACGCAGCAGTCAGCCTGAATGGCTGGTCCTCATCTTATCAAAGAATACATTTGCTCCTAACTGTGGATTTCTATAGCATGCTCTCTAACATCTATGGATGGTCCTCATAAAGTACATGAGCCTTGCTAAACAAGAACAGAGAACTAACTCCAGGCTGTTTGATTTTACTGCTTTAACTATCAGCCAATGCTCATTAAGTCAACACTTATCAGCATGCCTTGGAAGTTCTCAACATCACACAACTGTCAGTGGCTGAATCAGGGGTACAATTCTGCTTTGAAAAGCCAGACCTAAACCCAGGATAACTTCCGTTATAAACATCCACCAGTTTTCCTTTTACTTCACTGTGGTCCCTGCAATACAGCTTATTTCACATCTGCTTTTTAACTATATTATACCTCCAGATTACTTCTAGCTCACTGGAAAATAAGACACAGATCTCAAAAAAACGAGATAACTCCATACACCATGTCCTTGCCATATAGCAGTAATTATTCCTTGTTGCAGTTTTGTAATATCAGATTATTTTTGTCTTTACTAGTTCATTCTTTTCTTCCTTCTCTTTTTCTATTATTTCAAATCTTAAGACTCATTTCTCCCTTCTGTACCTTCCTCTGCCTACAGTTTCCCACCCACTATTCCTCCCTCAGAAATAAAACTGGTGCTAAACTAATAAGCAGTGCTGTGTAATGCATGCAGAAGTACGGGGTGTTGGTATGCATTTTTCAGGTATTATATTTAGGCAGAGGCAGAAAGATGCCCAAATAACTTCCTCTGGGATTTAGGGACTTTACACTTAATGGCTCTTTTGTTAAGGCCCCTTTTAGATTGTTCTACTAATGCTCTTTTTGCTTCTTGCCATAACATTTGTGATGCAATAATAAAAGATCTTAGCAACACTTTAGCACTAAGCGGCCTGTGAATTTGTACTTTTTCTCTGAAATGAGGTGAAACTCTAGAGATCGCAGACTGATGAGAGAAATATCATTAGCGGAAAATATTTCTTGGCCACTGATGAAGATGAATGTACTTAGCCAACTGCAGAGCTGACTCCATGGGAAAACACAATTGGGCCATTCTGATAATAGTAAGTACACCTTCAAAAATAATTTCCTAATTTGTACAGGGGAGAACTACTCAGAGGCTGTGTTAGATGCTGTGAAGTACCTTATCTTGCCTCCTACTGTTGCTTCAGAAATCTCACTAGGACTTAAATCATACCTGCCAATCCTAGGTAGAGATCTCAAACACACCAACGTATCCAAAGCAGTGCTGAGTGCCTGTGTTTGAGACTCTCTGGCATTACTGTTTCACTTCCTATCATATGATAGCATCACTGTCTGTTTCTAGACCATTATTTCAATTTGATTTTAAAGTCTCTGTAAGCTCAAAACAGAACTGAACACATCTCAGCAATTAAACCTTTTCTTTTTCTTACCTGTAGTGATTGGATGCATTTTATGGTATGCTCCAATGACACTCCATTCATCCAGGATATATGTAATAATTAAAGCCTCTATTTTATCTACTTCACATCCTGCTGGTAGATTGAACCCACCTGGAGAACTTTTTCACCCAATAGACAGCCTCTTGCTAGAAAAGATGAGGGTCAGCGCTTACACTCTTCATGCTGTGAGCATCCACTGCCTGCCCCAGGAAAAGCCCCATTTCTGGGCTCAGGGGCATTTCAGAGCTGCTGCCCAGTGAGATGGGAGGTGCAGCAGACAAGGCACACCAGACTTCAATAAATGTTGATGAGCATACTGAAATAACAGTAAATGAGGGTATAAGTCAGGGAGACTTATCTTTGGTACTCAACAAAGTGGAAGAAGGCATTTCAAAGTGGCTTAATCTATCTTCTAAACTTGTAATCAGAATATTTAAATAGCAGGATGCTGTCAAATAAGAGTTGAGATGAAAAGCCTTACTCACTTCAAGCTTAATCACCCATGTCTCATTACTGCAGGGTGAAAACCAGGTGTAGCTGAAGTCAGTGGGGGCAGTTGTTGATTCCAAGGAGGAGGGGATTCATCAGCTTGGCTTCTCCTCTTACCAATGGTTACACCTCCATTAATTAAGCAAACATTGTGAGGATAAAAATAGTGGCATTCTCTACTCCCAGGATCCTTAGTTGTATTTTCATACCCAAAGTTTCCTTCTGGAAATGTTACCTACTTGTCAGTACTCCCTCCCTGGTGATTTCACTCCTGGCGTCAAGAAAGGCTTCTTCACAGACATTTTGATTCTGTTTTCTAAATTTGTTTTTATCTTCTTAGTTTGAATCAGTGCCTTTTAGTCAGTCGGGTAGTCTTTAGTCAGATTTCCCAAACTGTTACTCTAGAGCCATCTCTGGGTGGCTTTTTAGTAGCAGCGTGACTTTCCTTATGTCTTAGATAGTAAATTCTGGACATCTGTACCTGCATTACTCATTTTGTTCTGACTGAAATAAAAACCCAAACCCAAAACTCAACCTAACAAATCAACCCCCACCCCAAAAGACCTGTTTGTGCTCCTCTCTGCAAGGAAAGCACAGCATTAGCAATACGCCCAAATGACTAAATATGTATGCATCTGACAACTTATTACAAATTAAATGCTGTTATTTGGCACTGGAATACTAGTCTTTCTAATCTCTTTGAGCCTTGAGGCTGCAGAGGTGTATGAAGACACAAATATCCTGTACTTAGTACTGGTAATCACCCTGTGACCATACTTGATTGCTGACTCACCTGAAGCAAACAGTGAAAATGATTGGCCTGATTCTGCTCTTCTTTGGATGTCTGTGAGTTATGAGCAAGTTTCACCATATTTTGGTAGTGGATACTCACTGGCCTGAGAAAAACCTCTTTCAAATAGAGATACTGGAGTGTTTAGGCTGAAACCAAGTGTCAATTTTCCTATGATAAGTTGAGGATTTAGTCCTTGTTTAATGCCTTAGCAGAGAACAGCCTTCCATTTTTCT
Organism: Coracopsis vasa; assembly: GCA_026283785.1. Taxonomy (NCBI): domain Eukaryota; kingdom Metazoa; phylum Chordata; class Aves; order Psittaciformes; family Psittacidae; genus Coracopsis; species Coracopsis vasa. The sequence continues at coordinate 27,153 of JANHGB010055258.1, forward strand.
AGAGACAATCGTAGCCTCTCCTGTCTCTCTGCAGAATAACTAAAACGTTCCTTTTGTGACAGTAAAAAGAGTAAGTTGTCTGCAGGCAAGTGATGCAGACCCAATGAAAAAACAATACCTCAGAGAAAAGAAAATATAAGATAAACCAGTAACTTTGCACAGAAAGCTTCAAAGAATTCATTTTACTGTGGCTTTAGGGAAGGCTAGTGCTTCTTTCATTATTCAGGAGTGAATGGAGCAGGAAAGCAGGGAAGTCTAGCTCCCCTCACCTGGGTGGAAATGGAGGACTCCAAAGTCAGGGCTTCCTGCCTGTTTTTGTAGGAAATCCCTGGTGAAATGAGAAAGGACAGAGAAAAACACCCCCATCTATCACAGATATGAGGCATGCCTGGGACCAGGACCTGCTCCACAGCATGGCACCCCACAGACTCTCAGAGCAGGCAGAAAGGTGCTAGGAAGCCAATTTAATGACTCCACTGGCTGTGGAAAATAAAAGCAGGGAGGCCTTGTGCAGCTCATGGACTAGTCCTGTTGAGCAGGTATAAATCTACGTACTAGTGTCCCTGTGTGATGTTTTTTTTCTTTTCCTTACAGTAGTTCCTGCACTCTCTGTTGGTAGCTTAGTTCCATTATTGCTTTGTTCATTATTTTGCACTGTGCCCATTTGAACTGCAAACCAGGCAACAACTATGAGGCTCTCCAATAAAAAGTATAAATGTGGGGCTGGGAGTGGGGCAGTCACTTAACTAGCAAATGTCTGTGCCAGTGAAGCAAATTCTGCAGCATCTGCATCAGTTCAGCTTGTGTCAGTGCTCTAAAAGAAGCAGATGCACAAGACAGCACTATTTATTTTAATCCCATCTATACAGTCTGTTCTTTCATTCTTTTTACAGAGCAGCTGGTTCTTCATACAAGCAATTCTTTTTTTTCTAATATGGGACAGAAATATATGCCTAATTTATGCTATGTTGACATCTATGTCTTCAATGGTGATTGTGTCTGTGTAAGAGTGGTGTTAAAATTGATTGAAGAAGTCATAATTTGTTTATATAAGATTTTCCCACAAAACCCCAAAATTTGTGACACTGTTCTTGCCAAAGCAAAGAACTTCACTTTCATTGGTTTTGTTACCCCCTTTGCAAGTCACCCTCTCTGTTGGCAGCCCAGTTTGTTCAAAACACTGCTGTTTCCCTCTCTGCCATTTTGGGAATGGTTCATTCTTCCCTCTTTGAATGTTTCCTCACAAGAGTTAAATTTCTTGCTCTGATGCTGCTGTTCCAGTCTGACTCCAGCCTGTTTCCTTCCCATTCTCATTTTCCCTCTCCAAGCAGTCTCTCCTTAAATGATTTCCCTCTATTCTTTCAAATGCCTCCATAAGACAAATTTATCTGTAAAACTTTCTGAACCTCTGATCCAACAAAGCACTTGACTTCTGTGGAATTGCTGATCTGCTTAAAGCAACACAAGTGCTTTGCTTGGAGGCAGCAGCTCTTAGTCTTTTGTATTCTCTGTTTCTAAACTGCATCTTAGAGCAGACCTCTAAGCACCTCTGAGTGCACTACACTTTCTTTTCTGTTTCTACAGTATACTAAGCGTACTTGAAACTCACTAAACAGCGATACAGCAATCATCACCACAAGAGTGTCACAACACAAGCTGTGGCTCCAGAAATCAATGCAGTGTCATAAGTGGAGAAGGATTAGACTCAGATGGCAGATAAAGGGGAAGAGCAGATTTATTCTGAAGAAATATGAACTCAAGCTTTTGTATATGTTTTTCTGAACTGTGACAGAAACATTCAAACATTCAGGAGTGAAAAAAGCAAGGCTGCTATCAAGCAGAGTGCTTTTTAGTATCATCCATGGAGCTTCAACCCATATTTAATATATCAGAAACTACAAATCCCATAAAGCAACTCAAAAGAAACACAGAACACTTTGTGTCCCTGGTGTCCCTTATGGCTGCTGTTGTGTGTTTCCTTGAGCAAGGTTTCATACTGAACACACATAACTTTGTTAAAAGAAGTATTTTACTTTAACCCATTATGCTAAACGTTGGTCATGTGGAGTCAAGATGTGATATCTCTGATAACTTACTTTTCATAGTTCACTTCAATCTGCAATTGTGGCCTTTGCCAACTACCTTAAGCTAGGAAAAGAAAGAAAATTAAGCAGAAAACAACATTTTACAATATTTTTGTCATTCACCATTTTCTCTTAAATTAGAAGCAAAATAGAAAAGCATTTTACTGCATCTGTTTTCAGCTACTTCCCTTGAAAAGTAAGTAACATGAATGCTGCTATTCCAGCCATATAAATGACAGGTTCCCTTTCTATCTCAGCCCTCTACCAGCTGCAGTAAAAAGATCAATTATCCAGGATCTTGCCCTCCATTGAATAGAACTTCTAAGAACTATATGGGAAGGAAGATGACGGAAATGGATAAATTCAGACTTAAGGCTAACTGATTGCAAAAGTTTGCTGTTTTCGAAGGCAGGCACTCAGGCGCTACTCCCAACCTATCTGCATTCTTGGGACACTAAATACCCTTAAAAACCTGTCCATAGGAATCTGACTTTCGTGCTGAACTACATTGTTACAGATATATGAGCTATAAACAAATTATTTTGGGGGCCAGATGCAACCCAGCTGTGCTGTGCTCAGTCCCAGCTAATTCACCCTGCTGCTCAGAAAAAGCAGATGGAAAGAGCAGTTGCTCATGTGGAAATCCAGACAATGCTCACCAAGACATCTGAATGGCCTTTCATGGGGAAAACATTAGACTTGAAGGAGATATTTCAGCAGGAATGAACTAGCAGAGATTTGCCTTCCACAAGTATACTGGGATCATGGCCAAAGAAAAATCTCAGCCTGCTGGGGCAAATATAATAGACTGGGTAGAAAAATAAAATCCCTGCTCACATTCTGCCCTCATCTTCCTGCCCAGCAATTTCCCCCATGCTCTCTATACACACCCAGAGCCAGATAAAGCTTTGTTTAAGCTTTACACATTTAATTAATGTGCCACGTTCATTAAATCATGCCAGGCAGATGATACCGCAGCCACTCAGGGATAAGTGGAGCAACAACATAGTTGCCAGTACAGCTACCAGCAGAGCCAGGCTGGATCCAGGCTCTAAACCAGATGATGCTCTCACTAAAAAAAACCTCTTGTGTAACAGCAGAGTTCAGAGGCCTCCAACAGCTAATGAAGCTAATCTTTATGGTGCTGGATGAAAGAATATTTGAGGAGTTAGATGGGACTAAACAGACTAACATGAATTTGTCTTGCTTATGAGAAATAAACAGCAACGGACAGAATTATAATGTTGGGCCAATCGGTAAAAATAATTGCTGAGCATATAGGATTTATGAGGTGCACAGGTCTACTGATGGTTTCCTTCACATGCTGTAAATCCAAACACATCTCACCCATTATTCCTACTGTCAAGAGCAAATGCTGAGTTAAAGAACACAGCATATAAAATACATTTCCGAGAAATCTCTGATAAATTCAAGCTGCATTGCATTATCTGTAGTGACAGGCATTAAACGCTTACCTCTGCCTGCTTTTTTCACTCATCTAGGACAAATTCATTGAGTTTTCTTCTGAAATGCTGCAGCTGTTTGGGTAGAGCCTGCCGATCATGCACAAAGCACAACAGAGAGGAGAGGACAGGTTTAACCAGAAAGCGGCACCACAGCATGTATGTGCCAGTCAGCAGAGGCAGCAAACAGCCTCTCTTAAAAGATAAACAGAGTCATTGCATTCACAGAAGTGTAGGAATTTGCCTATCCACTTCATCTTCTTGCAGGCGCTGCCCGACCTTGAAATGCACAAGAATATTAAAAAAAATCCGTCTTTCATCAGAATGCAGGGTTTTAAGCATGGTTTTAAGCTATACAGGACTGTAGAATTACAGCAACCCAAGGCTAATCCCTGTTCTCTTCTGTCCTAGCATGTACACGAACCACACAACACTCCCAATCTTCTACAAAAATAAACAATTTTCATTCAAGGTCTCAGAGCTTCAAACACTGCAATTTCCTCTGTGTATTTCTAGGTAAAGACCTAATTTCATAGGGATTTAATGAAAAAAATATGCTGAAGAGAATTTTTTCCCTACTTTGATGTCTTCTTGACCACGGTTACCTCATAGTTGACGATACTGTCAGAATATAGTCATCAGAGCTGGTCTATGTGACAGATAACAGCAGTATCTATCCTCTTGAAGGATTTAACACAGCGGAAACTGAGAAGACTTATGTGGACAAGACTGACAAAAATGTTGTTTTCTACCCGAATTACCTGCCACTCTGTGAGTATCCAGTGTGTCCTGTCAGCATGCTATGATAGACATTTTTGTTGCATTCCATTTTCACCTATAAGGGAAAAGGACAATAGTGCCCAGTGGAAAAGTAGCAAAGGGATCTTGAAATAAGATTCAGTGCCTACAAAACTACGGACTTTTGCTTTAAGTGACATCTCAACAAAAAATAAATAAGCTGGAAGATCATTGGTACATTTCAGGTATAACAAGCACCGCAAGTGGAAAAAACCTAAAACTCTCTCTACACTGGAAAGTAAGAATAGTCTTTACAGTGCAACTCTAGATTGTCCTAATTTCATAATGGCTCAGTGGAAAACTTAATCAAGAGACTAAGGAGTGAAGACAAGTTTTGAAGCCATCAGATCCACTTACAAAGTATAATTATGATCAAAGCTTTAGTTACTAGAGTTTACATCAACACTAGTATGTCCACTGAGCGCCATGTGAAGACCATTGCAGACTTTCATCTACATCAAAGAACACCACAAATACATGAACTTGGTGACCTCTGGCAGAATGAATGGGATGAAAACTTGACATCAGCAGTAGCAGACACAGTTTGATGAAACAGCAGACTCAGTATCAGCACACTCAAAAGACAGAAAATCTCCTCTGGAGCTGGCCAAAGGGTTCAAACATTCCTCTGAGAGAGAGCTTAATTTTTCTTGTTCTCCTTTGTTTTATTTCACAAGGATCGCCTAGAGTTTGTTAGTGCTGACCTTGAGAACTGTTTTATTTTAGCTTCTTTGAGCTGCTCCTGCTAGCAGTTTAAATCTCATTTGCTGTCAAACCTCTCTGACCTTGAGTCAATTGATGTCAAAATGCTAACAAAAGTTTCTTCTAGATTTGTATTTGTGACATGCAAGAAAAAAAAGGAAAGGGGTACGATATTATACAAACACTAATGATGTTTTACAGAAACCCTATCATTATTTTTATAATTAGAATTATCTTACAAGAATATGTCTAGAAGATAAGTTTCTACTCTTAAAATTCTCCCAGTGTCAGCATAGTAATCTGTCAAACCGATACTGCACGTCTCCAGGGAACAAAGGTTATCCTTCCATACAGATCTCCATGTTTGACTAGTAGTCCAGTTACTAATACAAACAACAAAGGCATTTTTGAGATGTTTTAATCTATAAAAAAATATGGCCAAAATCCCAAATTCAAACACTTCATGTTCTTTGGCTTGTTAGAAATTTGTTTGTTTTGGTGATAGGCAATGTACAGAAGAAAGTTCTGCAAATATCTCATGAAAGCCTGGGCAAAAGTCCTGAGCGCAAACAAAAGCCTTGGACCTCTCTGGACTGCTACATGGGAATCTCTCTTGCCTTTAATATATTGTTGCTATCATTAAGTCTACTCACTTGTGACTTCTATACAAACAAGATTTCAGCCTGAGGAATAGCAGAATTCAGACATATTCTGGTATTAAACACTGTAATAGTAATATTACTTCAGAAGCTTATAAAAAAAAAAAGCCTTCTCAAAATTTACAATTGAAATAACCCCCCAAAACCTTTCTTTATAGGATTTTTTTTAATCATAGGTTTTAACAGCAACTCACAATAGAAACTCCATGTTGAAGTGTCATTTTGATATCTCGTGTCAGAAAATTTTGAAAACTGGTATCATATCTTCACATTTTCTTAAAAAGTGCATTTAACACGATTTTAATTCTAAAAACTGCTAAATATTAAATTGCTACATGTCATATTGATAGCATACAAAGAATAGTGAAGTATATTGTCAAGTTAGGTATTTAGGTATTTATGTATATATTTCTATCACCATATAGAATATGATAGCTACTGAAATATTCCATTTCCTTCTTTTATTTTATTAGTTAATGTTAGTTTTTACTTAGCATGACGTAAGGATCTTTTCTAGATCAAATTGTCTTCTGTTTGTAACATGCTTCAGGGATGCTCATCCTATCTGTTTGAAAGTCAATCATTGAAACTCCTAATTCCTTAAAAGGTGACTGGAGAGATGGAGGTAGCTGTAGTGGACATTCAAAGCAGCGATGGGGATGCCTGAAATGTCAGAAATGGATCAGTCTGTTCCTCCACCACAAACAACTCATGAAGCAGATCTCAGCTGCTGCAGTTGTGGTCTAAGTTTTTCACAAAACCCAGCATCAGTTGTGATCTATCTCATAGTGATTTTCTTTTTAGCTGTGTCCCACAAGTGTAAAGTATTGCTTCATGTCTACGTTACAGTTTTCATTTTGCCACTGCTTCTGTAATCCACTTCACATACAATTAAGGCAGCTTTAGGCTGAAATCTATAACCTGCGCTTCATATAACTGTGGGACTAAATAATTTCATCTTTATGTTTTCCTGCACAAAATAGAACAGGTAAAGTAAAATCTCTACACATACTAATCAGGACTGCTGATTATAGTTCTCTAGAATTTCACTGTCCCACACCACAGCCGGCTTTTCTTGGAAATTAGGTCATTTTGTATTATTAGCTAAATTGGATATGTAATTTATAATAGGTACATAAAGACACATATAGTTGTGTATGGAGAGAGACAGGGAGAGAATGGCTGGGTTTTTGAGACTCAGAAGTGATTCTGCTCTCTCTCCTTGTGATATCAAGAAAACTTTCTATGACTTTAACCTGACCTTTGAAAGACAAAAAAGGAAATGTATAATCATTGCCACTTACTTCTGTGATGTTCCCCTATTATGCTATTAGTAAAGACAACCTACAATGTTCTTTGCAGTGGTACTGCAAAGTTTTGCCTTTCTACATGGTCGTGGCTGGAAGAAAAGGATTGGAAAGCAGTTTAAGAGCTGCCTCCTATTTCTTTGTAATAATTGATGTCTTCATAACAGAAAGTTTATATTAAAAAGAAGTATCTAGTTTAGCTTACCTAGAAAACCACACACAAAACCACATGCAAAAAATGCACTTCTGAATTATTCTCATTCTCCAAAAAAGACTTGCTAGCTCTAAACCTATCAACACAGTATTCTGTCTAGTTATTTAGATGAAATATCTTGTCCACAATATGGTTTGGCTTCAAATGAAACACCTTTATCAATTCAGTTTTTGTTTCTTTCTCACTGTATTTTTCTCAGGTGCTCTTTATGCTGTCAATCTTAGTTGTGCTTAAAAGTTACCCTGCCTCCCCCACTGTAAAAAATAAACTAAGAAAATCTGATTAGAGAAGTGCTTCTTCAGTTCCCATATCCCACTTACACTATCTTCTGGTGCTTTCATGGTTTTCCACAGGATGTTCTAGGTCAATATTTGGGCTTTTCATAGTGGGAAGAATATTTGCTGCCATTGCTGAAGTTAATACCAGAGCTCACATTATCTTTAAAAATGAGTGTACTACTGGCCTGCGTTATAACAACAAACTTCCCTTGGGCAATGGTTGCACAGTCTTACTCATACAGAAATGCATTTAAAAATAACCTTTCTTAGATGCACTTTTATTTTTTGTATCTTCCCTCCTTGGCAGTGCCTGATGGACTTGTATTTGCATTATAGCCACTAAATGAGACACTGCAGGCTCCAAATAAAAAAACCCCAGATGCAATTCAACAATGCATAGAGGAATTCAGAGATGTTAAAAAATAGGGGTTTAGCAGAGGTTGAAGAGGTGTATTGCTGAACAAGTCTATGTGGAGTTTTCAGAAGCAGTAGAAAAGTTTGAAATAAATTTAGGCAGTAAAAGAAGAGATTATGGAGTGGAAAATTAAACTTTATCATTGTAATATTAAGCAGATGTTGCATAACTCCCTAGCTCAGCTCCCCATTTACATCCTAGCTTCTCCACATGAATTGCTTTCAGATTGCTCTTTGCTCAAACAACGCTTTCTAATATAGGGCTCACATTTCTTAGGAATTATGATTCTTACAGGACATTTTGGAAAACTTCATTTTCAGTATAAGCCTGGGTAGGAAGTATTTTTACGTACTTTGGTCTGATAGACTTTATCCTAGCATAAGGACTTTTTGCTGAGGTTCAGTTACTGCTGCCTAGTTCCTAAGACAGGCATAAAAAAGATATTCAGACCACAGATAAAACAAAACTTGAATTCCTTGAGATTTTTTATATATATGCCAATTTCTTTCTTCTCTTCAGGGCTGAACTCTTTTATTATTTTTATCCTGTTTGCTAGCTGAGCATCATATACTGATAAATCCCAGATCCAGTTGCTCCTGGATTCCTAAACCTATTTGTAATTCATTCCACATGAGAAAGTCTGGTCCTCAGACCCTCATGGGTAACCTTGTTAGATGCTCTACTATGTCATATAGCACCCCTTTCCTTTTTTCTTCCCCGTCTGCACTGTGAATTGGGCTTTGGATGTTTAAGCAACATTATAAAGTAACATTATAAAGGAACATTACACATCAAGATTATTTATTTCCTCAGTTTTTCTTCAGCTGTGGAGAACGTTTTTGTAAAGCCACGGGGGCAGAAGTAAAATGAATAAATTTTCTGCTTTTTGACACCATTAAGAAGTACTCATTTTTTCACTTTAAGGTAACTGAAGGAAGAAACAGCATATAAACGACTGAATGCTTACCCTTCTTGAAAGTATGATTATCATTGCATTCAGCAGCAGGCACCTGTTCAAGTGTTCTCCCTTAAAAGGGTGAAGCACAAAAGATTTGTCAGCAAATGAAACAGGCTTTTATTGCAGTTGCTGAAAAATTAAATTAATTCTTTTGCAAATTTCCAATTACCTAAATGGTTTTGCATTGATCTTTGTACCTAATATTGTAAAAATGTATCAGCCTTTAAACACAGATGTAACAAATGTAAGCAAAATCAGGCAGGTAATATGTTTTCCTGTGCTTTCCTACACCCATGACAGTGATTTTAGGTGGTTGAGATACAACATGATGAGACTTGTAATATTCACACCAGGGACAAAGCAGACATTTCAAGTTTGCCTTGCCACAGGTTGCTACAAGAGAGAATCTTGTCATCTTGGCTTCAGGCATAAATGGCTTAGCCACCTAAATGCCTTCCCCCAGTACAAGCTTGCATTCAGAGACATCAGATTAGGATTCCAGTGGAAACTGAACTGGCTGTGCATCACTTGACTTCTCAGGACCACGTGGCTGCTTTTATTTTCTGGTGCAAAGAGCTACTTTCAGACGGATATGGTGTCCTGAAGATCCTTGAGGCTCAGTGATTAATTCTCTCCCCTTACTTTTCCTGTGCTTGAAAGCTTGCTTCAGGAGGAGATGTGATGTTGTAGTGTTTGTGACTAGAGACATGTCATGAGGTAGCTATCACCATGAGACGATATGATGTAGAGTAGCCCGAGATGTACCTAAGCCCTCTGGAAATTATGCCATGAGCCAAACTGTCCCTTGAAGCAGACCAGGTTTCAGGGAAATAAAAGGTGATTTAAAGCCATGTCTATTTGTATTTGATCCCACTGCAAAGTAAGGCACTGATCTAAACTGGCAGTCCCAAACTTGCTAGTGAAGATAGATGTACTGCGGAAGAGGAAGATAATTTCCAAGACATGCAGCGATGTGGCATTATGAACCCATTTCTATCTTCCTTCACTATCAACTTTGCTACAGCCATGAGAATTTAATTTCAGGGGAGGCAGTCAATATCTAAAGGTGGATAGTAAAACTGGCACGTAAATGTGGAGGGCAGAATTTACTTATCTGGAAAAAGGCAGCTATCCCATTCCTCTATCCTCTAGATTTCACCTGTGATTATATTCTTTAAATATGCACAGAGACATATTACAGAATTTGCTATTGGGTATGAAAAGAAGCATTTCAAGCTGAAAATCTGAGCTTTTGTTTGGGAAACCTATCTATTGATCTCTAATAAGTTATCAGGAGGCCAAAACTTCAGCTGCTGTTCAACAACCATTCCTTCAGAAAGATAAACACAGTGATACCATATCCCTAAAAGAAAGCTCTCAGGAGATTAGGGAGAACTCACAAGACTTGCTACAAGCAGCACAAATGAACAAGAAACATGACAAAACTAAAGAGTAATATTTTAAAGGTCAGCAAAAATCTCCATAATTCACAGATTTCCATGGGATTCTGGGTGTGCAGGATCTGCAGTTGCCCAAAAGACTGAGACCTAGAGTAAAGAAAGATGAAAAACTGAAGGTGCAAAGCCTAAATACAGAAAAAAACAATGAGCTAGCTGAACTGTTGGAGGCAGTCACCAGTTTGTCCAGATCTAGCTAACCATAAGCCTCTTGCCTGCTGCATGCAGTTTAAAAGCAGCTTGTGATGTCTTTAGGAAAAACTACATAGATTCTAAACCAGGACAGGGAAAGGCAGCACCAGAGAAACCTTTTCCTATTAGCCCTGTGGGAAAGGAATCCTACAGCTGACCTACATTTGCTCAGACACCACTGTGAGGAAAAGCTTTTAAGAATGCAAATATTATTTTTTCTTCTTCTTCTCCCTCCTTTGCCTGCCCCCTCCCTGCTCCCAGAGCTGACTGTATGGTTTCCTACCAAAGAAAATCCTCCAGCAGCCGTCTACTGCCTGTGCTAACAGACTGTGAAAGATTTAGTCCAAACTTCTGCTCTGATCATGTCATGTCAGTTCTCTCCTGGCGCGAGGGGGCACAGACCAAGCAAGACAGATGCTTCAATCTTCCAAATAGTTGTCACTTCCCATGACCGTCACTTTGCAGAATTATGACTTTCTAATACAGCAAACCCTGTAGGGAGGGGAAAAAAATAACTCACTCATCCCCAATCAGTTTATGTTGGGTTTTTTTTAATATTTCTCCCCATGAATGAGTCTATCAAATATCAATTGAATGAGGGGCACTGATTGTGCTGCCACAGGACAGCGAGCACAATAGGTTTAAAGTTCTTACTCAGGTGATCTGTGATCTAGACACTGTCTCGTTTCTGCGAGCAGTCAACCCAAAGCACCTGCAGAAGTCTGGAGGGAGAGACATGAGTCACAGGAGAGATGCCATAAATAAGCACAGCTCCTCTCTTTGTATTTACTTATATTCATGGAAGGATATTTCTTTGCTGTGCCTTTGCCTTGTTTAAGACAACATGAATTTCTACGTCTGCAAGTGGAGATGGAGGTTGTGCAGGCTTTCGGTACACGCACACACACACACGATGAGGCGTTTCCTTGGCAACAGAAATGCCATAAAAGCTATCTGAAGAATTCCTTTGGGCGGTGCAACAAATAGAAACATTAACATGCTGAGACCTAAATATAGCTGCGTTTTAGTGCTGTTCATCCAAGTCTTTACTTAGCTTCAGCTTGTATCTGAACAAATGCAGTCAACAAGACATACAAGGATGTTTTCAATATTTTACAGTGTTTTGCTTTTAAATAGTGCAAGAACAGAAATGGTGATGGGGAGGGGGTTACCAATGGTACCAGCCTGCACTTTACTGGACAATTACAGCCTTGGCCTGACTTTTCTTTGAAGGTGCCCTATATTACCCACTTAAGACTTCTCACTTCTGTGAGCAGCACAGATTGAACCAATGTGGGGATGAGTTCTGCTCATTGGCCTCCAAAGCAGCAAGAAACCAGCTTTGACACTGCTAACACTGAGGTATGCAAAGAGGCTTTGCCTGAGAGTAGTTCATGAGTTTTTAAACACTGCTGGGGATAGGATTATAGCTGAAACTTCTTTCACTTAGCTTTGGAGTTCAAGTACTTCACCATTTTTTTCTGGTGATGCTGCAAATACACCAGCTGGACTACAAAATAAAGAAACAAAAATGTTTGAATGGCAAAACAAGAAATCAGACAAATAACATTTAATGACTTACCAAATGGCCAAAAGATGAATGTAACCTCCTTGGAAATGAGGCTTTTGGATGCCTTAAACTGGATCTGGGCTCACTCAAAAGTTTTTTGAACTAAAGAAAAATATGCTCATAGATTGGTTCACATTACAGATTTCTAATAAATCTATAATCAAGTAATTTCTGACCCTCATGAGCTTTCCTTAGCCTGTTTTGTATGCTCTTTGTGGTGGGTAGGATACAGTCCCATCACTTTTATAGCAGATTGTCCTTTGCAAGTTGAGCCACAGGGCTGGAAAAGCAAAGGCTGGATTTTGTCTCTGGTGCTGCTCCCTGGCTCATCTGTGACTCTCCCCTTTGTGAGCCAGCCTTCCCACCTACAGAACTGCAGCAGTGAAACTTATCTTGGAGAAGAACATGGAAAGTTGCAGATCAGAAATAATTTATGTGAGCTAAGCACTACTTAAAAATGGTGAAGTTGATGCTGGATGACCAGTGCGCAGTTCTTCATGCAGGCCCTGTCGCATTGATTTCACTGCGTAATTCAAGGGGAGGAGGATTAAGGCAGTGGAATCAGCAGCAAGATTTGTTTGGTAAAATACTTGCACAACCATCCTGTGTAGTGACTGATACATTATACTGAGGAAGGAGGTGAATAAGGAAGTGACCTGATGGCAAATTTATATTGAATTTTTTTGTGGATAAATATCTTATAACAGGAGTACAGTGTCTAGACATGGGAGTTTTATAGAGCTACCCTCAAAGAAACTGAAACAGACGTTACACGTTTGTCATAGTAAAAATGTGACAAAGTTTTCCTCTACAGCAAAACAGTTCTGCATTTCTTGTGAGGAAGCAGATAAATATTATGGGTGATTTAAAAGCTCAGAGGAACCTGTGTTAATGGCACCTCTGGAAGAAAGCTCTCCAGACAAATGTGGCAGAAGTAGTTTTCACTGCAAACAAATGCACACAGAACTCTGGAGTCATGGGAAGGTGAGGCTGGAAAAGATGATCCAGTCCTGGTGGTGCTCAGCTGCCTCGGAGACTGTAAAACTTCAGACATTTTCCCATGGAGGCATGGTACTCTTTAGAAAAGTCTCAGTCATAGAGTGCGATGTAGAATCCATATATACTTTTCCTGATCATCTTCTGTGAAACTCTTGGGAATAGCCAAAGCCTACCCAAATCTACAGAAAAGAGCATGAGATCCACAAAGCAGCTTGAAACCTCCTCACTCTGAAGCAAGATCCCAAGCGTATTTTCTGCATCTCTAGAAGTTTTTCTTACCTACTCTTTTAAGACAGGGATTGATGTTCCTTCAGTGATTCGTGTTAAAAATGTTTTGAAAAAAGCACACAGCTAAATTGACTCCAAATTTCAGTGAGAACCTGAACCTTTTGTGAGCCGAGATAATTCCTTTAATTATGTTTGCCTGAAGCTTTGCAAGTGTTAGAAGTTCAGTGCGAATCACTGAATAACAAAAGAGTTTCACAGAGTGCAAGGAAAAAAGAAGTCTATAATCAACCAGCTCTGCTTTATCCAGTTTTCCTTTTGTTACCTTTAATATTAAAGATCAAATATTCCTAAAGGCCCCTAAAGAAAACTCTTTATCTAGAAAGTACTTAAGCATCTGCTCAACTGTCTACTTGAGCAAAGATGGGGTAAGCATGCTTAAAAGTTATCCTGAAGTGAAGCCACAAGGTCTGCTAACTCCCAGGGACATCAGAGCATGTCTCTGGCAGGTACTCAGATGCAATGCAGCTCTAGCCCAAGCATAATGCTCTGGGGAGATAAAGCTTGCCAAGGGTTATTAGCTTGGAATCTGCAACATCGAAGTGCCTGCTTAATGTGCAATATTGAGCCAGTCAGATCCAGCTCAGGGATCTCTGAACCATGGTCTGTGGCACTTGTCTTGCACAGAGCTGGTTGAAGTGTCTCCAAACCCAGAAGATTCTGGTTCTGGTAAAGACTGATGTCCTGTCACGTACAGGCTGTATATAGGCAAAATAAAAGGGCGTGAATTTATAGATGCTACATTCTAGGGCTGGCAAAGGTGTCTGCTCATGCTTCGATTTCACATGATTTGACTTTGATTTATGGCACTCCAGCTGGAGGTAAGGCGCTATATATGTGAGCGTTCTATTGACTTCAGCACTCTGCTCTCAGTAAACACAGTTAAGTGATGTGCAAACTGGGATTGAAGGCCTGAGCAAGGATTAAAGCCTGAGCAAGAAACAATAACAGAACAGGCAGAAAAAGTAGTAAAAATATATGCGTCATAATAAAAGCAAAGAGCCAATAACTCACTGGTTAAATGAAGTTGCATTCCAGAACGCAGTGCCGATATGACTCCATCAGAGCTGCAGGCAGGCTGCACCGAGGCTCCTGAAATCTAGAGCTATGGAGAATACCATTTTAGCATTAGCCCTGATTCTCTTTAGGCTAGAGATACCTTGACTGTAATTGTTACTATATCACCAAGTAAATATTAAGTTAATATAAATGAAACAGTCTACAATAACTTGGCTTAATTATTCAAAGAGAAGTCTAGCATGAGGGTAAATAGTTTTAAAATTACTAAATAATTTGACTCCCCATATAATTGCTTGTGTAATTTGCGTTAATTGCATGTCAAGTAGAGGTTTTCAAATATTAATCAATGCTTATTTATATTATTAATTAACATTCTTACATTACATTTAAATAATCTTGCAATGGCACAGTTACCAGAGGACAATTTTCTATTCAGGATTTTTCTCTCCTCATTTGCAAAACCTCTTTCAATGCCACTAGTGAGTCATGTACCCCTAATATCATTTAGATGATTTCACTTAATACTTTCACTAAGATTTGCCACAGTGACCCCTCTATTAGCTATTGATTTCTGGATGAAAAAAGCAGGGCGAGACTCTATGTGAAACCACTTTATTTTATACAAAAAGGAGCAGGGGTGAATGATGCAAAACCTTCACATCTAAATCCTTTCAGCCTTTCATGCCTGCCCAAACTACCCATTGCCTTGTTCAGCTGGGGAAGTACAAGTCAATAAGAAGTCACAGTCAGACCTTTATCTCTTGCTGGAGAACATAATATTACTGAAGATGTTTCAAATAAAAAAACTGAGGAACTGCATAATAGCTTCTTTATAGGGAAGGATACACACCACAGTGTAAAATGCTAGAAGAAAACTCCCCCTTATTTCTATTATTAAAGACCACCCCCTGCAGTTTTGCACAGAGGCTTAAACAAAGTGAATAAAAGGAAACAGACTAACAAACTAAGCTCTGAATTGGCACATCAATGTTATTTTCTAAAGAAGTAACGTTATTTTATAACAAATATAATACCTGCGCTGCCTGCCAAGGGTGAAATTGGTATAAACACATAAGGAATTCAAATTGTTTTTCTTATAAAGATGAATTACAACAATCCAAGCTCCTCATTATTAGAAAATAGCTATGCAAAAATATTAAGAATATTAATAAATTGTAATTAGTTACATACAATAGTTTGCATCCTTCTTGAGAGCTTTATTTTTCCTTGGACATTATGGTTTGAAATATTTTGGCATTCGTGATCTCAGCTCCTCATTTATTATGGAAATTTGGTGGTTTTTCCATTTTATCTAGCTTTGAGTAAATAATATTGTTTCATTATTTGTATGGGGAGGTACAGAAAGATATCTGCTACAATTGTAGAGGAGGTCAGCTCTCCCAGATGTTTTACCAGTACAGAGCATAACTACTTTCAATGTTACTGTGACAAAATTTTGTTGGCAATTACACTCTGCTGCCAAAACCCTAGTGAGATTTCATTGATTTTTCTGTAGTTACTGCTGTGCTTCACTGGCATTAGATCAGACTCAATCTACTTTACACAATCCTGCCCTCAGATCCATGATTATGTCAATAGTTTGAAGGGTCTTTGATTTTGTCAAATGAGCCGTCAATATGCTGTGAAGGACTGATGTAAAGAAGAACATTGCACATGCCACCACTGCGTGCAGGGTCTGAGAAAAAAAAGAAAACACTGGATTTGCACCATTTTTACTGGCATTTAACTTTAAATAATCTTTTTTCACACAGGTCAATGAATACATGCACTGGGATATGCCACTTCCTTTTGTTTAATCGCATACTTTAAATATGCATAAACGTGTCTCTTCTCATTTATAACAACCCATTTCAAATGAAGCATTTTAATCACAGCTAAAACCTGCTAAATATCTTACAAGGGAGAAAAAGAGCCTTTCTCTGGTTACATGTGAACACTCCCGCCTTAAAAAATTCCCTCTGATCAACACATGAATGAGCAAGCTACACATCTGGAAAAAAAAAATTGGAAAATTGGGAAAAAAAATAAAGTGTATTGCGTGTATGGATTAAAGCTGCTGAAGATCATAATCTAATTCCCTGCTTCTGCTGAAAACTCTAAAATCAATTGCACGTAACATACTAATAAATGAACTCCTCTTGTACGTTAGGAAGGACCTAACTGTCCATGATATATACATGTCCATGATATATACAGCATGACTGTATATAATAATTTTAGATACTGCAGTAGGGAAAGACCTGTTGTGTCATGAGCTAATGCCATTAATTTGCTTGGTCAGCAAGGTAAACAGACTCTGCAAGTATGATGGATTATAAAAGTTTCCTACATGAATATGTAGGAAATCTGTTTTGAGGGATCCCTTCCAGCAAAGAGGTGATACCTTCTCACAGGACAAAGAGAGAGTGTTTCTTACCACAGCAGAAGCAGAAATCAAGGACTGCTAAGCAGTGCCTGGTGAAAGGCAATGCTCACAGATAATCCCTTTCCAGAAACAGGAGGTTTAGTCCAAACTTTTCTGAAATCTCTAGGAATCATCAGCAGAAATATTTATGGTTGAGGCTGTCAAGAAGGAAAATTGAAGGCCAAAGGGAACTTATTTGAAAAAGCTTTGAGTGCCTGAAAGAATAAGAGGACTGGCTAACCTACACTCTGTCTTCAAACTAATGGTCACTCCTGCAATACCTTGTTCAGATATAAAAGCCATTCAGAGAGATGAAGAAGAACCCTATAGCCAGAGTGTGGAATTACTTCTTGGAAGTAATGGGTCATTTTGCAAAGGTACAAGCCCGTACCGGAGATTTATGGAAATATTTTTCCCCCAAATTACAGTGAATGAATGCAGAAATGTATTTTAAAGATCCAAAAGCTTTAGCAGAATTGAGACTTGTGCAGATGTCAGACTTTATTTCCACCTAATTTACAGCTTGACTTTAAATGCAGAAAAAGCAGTGTGTAATTCCATTATAAAAAGTAATGAAACCAATACGTTTTCAGACATCAATATTGTTTAGGAAGAAATCTCACTTGGCTAGCTGAAGAACAGAAATGAAATTAGTTGGAAAAAGAACAAAGTAATGGAGAGGATGAGTCTCCTATGTTAGGTTTATATAAGAGTGTCACACAAAAAAGATTGCCTTCCTCGCAAAGAACAAAATGCAAATAATATTCCCATTGACACACAAAATATCCAGCTTCTCTTAATTATATTTTACCAGCCCTGACAGTTCTCCAATCATTTTTGTTTCTGTAGTCTTTCCTCCAGGATCCATCAAGGACTGGAAATAAAATATCCAAGGACAAAGGAGAAAATTGGAGAAAGACAGGAAAAAATATTCAGAATAAATAATTTGTAAGGACATCAAAGCAAACCTGAAAAATCCAGGATCTTCAGATGATTTCTACAACAGACAAACAAAACATATTCATTACCAAACTCTGTTTTCAGAGAAGCCAGTGCCAACATAAAAACTGTTGTGGTTTTATTAATTGATTTAATCCATGTTTGCACTGTTGGAGCTGAAATGCCATTTGGTTTCCCACTTCCTTCCCATTCCCTTGCAGAAGGCAGTTCAGGTAGTAGCTGTAAGCGCATTGAAATTTCCTCACGTCATCAGCTGCTTGGAAAGCACACATCTACCCACATCAGTGCATGCAGATGCACACCAAAGAAGCACTTTTGCTCCAGGATGCCAATTTGCCGATGATATTTATATTTGGCTTAAGAAAGCTTTCTTGCCTCAATATGGGATGCAATGTATGCACAACCAAGCTTAGCTTTGCTATAAATCTGATAACTGCATGACACAAATGGAAAGGGACTTGAATATGAGGCAAACCCCTATACCCCATCGCATTACATAAACGTTCATGGAGACTACAGTACAAGGCTGTGTCTACTTCACCAAATAAGCTCTTCAATCAGTTGCATGGTGAGGCTGAGCTCTTTTAGATGACTGCTTTTGTGTTCAAACAGGGCTGAAGCTCTGGCTTACAACATGCCTTTTAATAGCAGCTACTGTGTAGATATTTTGTAAACTGTCTTTACTCATTGTAGAATGATTGTAATTGGACATGCTTGCTGAGCAGAAAAGATCAGAACACATAAAGGAACCAGTTACAGAAAATGCAAATGCCAGGGAACAAAAATACCTCCCAAATGATTCATCACATACAAAAAGTGATGCTGAGAGATCAGAGGACAGATAAGAAAGCTTTGCTGCACCTGCACACAGCATAGCTGGAGAAGTGAATTTTTATTCACACTGTGCTGCTGGGCACTTGGGACAGCTGGTTTGGCACCAGGCTTGCTGTGAATGTCTCCTACTCATAATGGTCCAGGTGAAGTTTGCTCTGCTGATGATATCTTTTCTGGTGCCCGCCAGCTCTCAGCTGGGCAAAGGGACATGAACAGAGAAGACTGGCAAGTGGCTGTGACACAGCACAATTTCTGTCCTCCTGTAATCTGCCAGGAGCTGTAGGCCACTTACTGGAACAAAAAATTTCATAGCAGGCCAAAAGATTCCCCTTACTGCTGAATTTCCAACAGATTCTGGCAAGCTGATCCCTCAAATTCTGTTGAAAATCTAAGTGCCAGCAAGTGTCTGAAATCACAAAAAGCATGACCTTGTTCCCTGTGTAAATCCAGCCTGCCCCACAAGCCAGCCCAGTCTAGGTAAAACAAGGTCTGAGACAGTTTGCCACTAATGACAAACAAAACTATTGTAACTCCATTTTAAGGCTTAAGAGCCTCTCATTTTTTGACATTGGCTTCACTGAAAAGGAAGAGGTTAAGAAGATTAAACAATTTTTACATTTCTTACCATTACTAAGTAACTTCCTGCAGTGTCTTCTCAGGGGCACAGGCTCAGAAGACTGAAGATTCTGCTTTTAAGCCAACCCACTACTTCTCGTATGAATTTATTTCACAGTCTAATAAAACTCAGAAACTTGGGAAGTCTTGGAGGAAGACAAGCCGAGTTATTTTTCAGCCTGACAAAATCAAATCTGTGGTGTGAAAATGCCACTTTGGATGCTCAGCTGTGCTACCTATGCACCAAGAGGTGCATGAACCTGCTACACTCGGGATTTAAAACCTCTTATAAAGAGGTCTCCTGACTACGCTTCCCCATGAATAGATACGCTGTAGGTTAAGATGGGGTGGCAGGTCTGTGCATTGCTCCCAAGTCCCATAAATTGATTTTAGAGCCTTAAATACTATAATAGACCACATAAACTTTTCCCCATTCCATTGTTACAAAATCAGATGACACTATTTTCCTCTGTGAGAATTGGAAGATACTGCCTGTTCACCTCTAAAGCTTTAAGTTCAGTAGCTTAAGCCTCCATGCTCCTGGCTGCAAGTTGCATGCAAACACCTTCACATTTCAATGGCAAAGTCAAGTAGCATTAAGGAAAGTGGAATATAACATTACTGTCTCAGATGCCTCAGCTGTACATGGACCAGGCTGCCAAAAAGCAAGATGTCAAGCTCTAAAAGTGCAGTTATTCCTTGGCAACATGGAGTTTCTTTCTGGCTAGAAAGGAAGCTGTGGAATCAGCTGTGCCCTTCAAGTGGCCATCAGCACTACTGTGATGGGAAAGCTGTGCTTGAAGACCTTCCCTTCTCACACCAACCTGTACCAGCATGTTGGGCACCTGAGGAGGAGAGACAGATGAGCCCCCACCGTCAAGCTGATATGTAGCTTGCTTTGTGTTTTGCTCAACACCAACTTCACATTCTCATTAGAAAAAGAGATTTGCCCAGGCATATACATTCCCTCAGCCAAAATAAGCTCTTTACCATTAAACCAAGAAAAATAAGGACAAACTGTGCTGTAGGCTTGTTTTAGACTCTGCATTCAAAATACAGAATAAAATCAACAGCTGAAAGAGCAGAGAGCGCAAAGATGCTTTCCTTGGTTCTTAATGTGTTCCAGGTTAGTATTTAGCTTCTGGTTTACTGCACTTCAAAGGCAGCAGAGCCCTGCTGCTCCTTTCAGCCTGCAGTCCCCAGAGCCATGCAGTTTTCTTCTTTAAATAATGGCTGCCCAACAGCCCTTTAATTCTAGAGCTTTCCTTTTGCCCACAGGCTCTACCCTGGAAGTGTTGAGGCCTTTTCTTATTTCTCATAATTAACTGCACAGACACACAATGTTAAGAGGTTAGAGTTTACTAATTGGCTCTTTTGCCTGAGGACAAAGCAGCAGAAAAGGGCTCTCTTTTATACTTATTTTTTAAAGGGAGAAAACCCAGGAAACAACCTGCAATTAATGTATGAATATCAGCTCAATGTGTTATTTAATTACTTGTTACCACGCAGATGCAATAAACATTTATGGCAAGGGGTTAAATGTAGAAAACCATGCTCATATTTGCTGGGTATCAACCCTCAAGCATCTGTTTCTGTTGAGAACTATTTCCACCTTCCGGCCCCCTCCACGATGTAGATAGTGAGGGAGAGAATAACTTTTCCCATGCTGGAATAGATGCAGTCTGCTCAGAAACAAGCCCAACAAATTACACTCGATGTTCATAATGCAAGTGGTGGTATCAGTCCCTGCCTCACAAATCAGCCACAGGCTTTGCCATGAAGATAGACTCAAGCAAATGGTGTTCTGCTCTCAAACGTGTCACTTTTCTTGTATGCACGGCCTTGGGCTGATGCACTTGGACAGAACAGGAAAGAAGTTTGAAGAATGACAAAAAAAAAACAGGGTTGCATCACATCAAGTGAAATACCTCCCCCATCTTCTTTTCTCTCTTCACTTTAAAATACTTTCATCACTATAAAACATACTACTATTAGCACCATGGTGGCTGTACTGTCAGGCTGGTACATGAGGGAACAGCACCAAGATTGCAGCCACACTCCCCAGAAGGGAAGCCAAATAGCTCCATGATGCTCTTCCAGGCCTTACAAAAAAACACCACGAAAAAAGACAAAAAAACAGCAAGAAAAAATATTGGGGGGGATCAAATTTAAAAAAAAAAAAAAAAAAGAAAAAACCAAACAAAACCACCGACAACAAAACCCACCAAACCAAACCACCTTTTCAGGCTTAGAGCAATGTGTTTATGGGTACTTTACTCCAGTGACAGCTCCAGCCTTTATTAAACACAACCAATACAAAATTTGTTAAGTATAAGCAGCAAAATGCTATTTCTGGCCAAATAGCAATGAAGAGAAGGGGTCCCCTTTTTGTCCTTCCTAACCTTCCTTACAAATTCACACCAGCGACTGCACACCTGCAGAAGATATTTCAAAATTCCCCCCTAGCTCTGAAAATGAGATTTTTGATAATTCACCAACTTTTACTGCTTGGATGCTCAGTTTTTCCAGCGCAGGTTCCCCTGCCTGTGTATGTGTTCTTTGACATATTGCAGAGGGGTTCTTTTTTTCCTCAACCAAGTAAAATTTCTTTTTCCTATTGAAATAAAAAAAAAAAAGAAAAAAAAAAAAGGAAAAATCATTAGTGTTCAGTCTTCATGAGTAACTGAATTAATGAACTTTGGCTCACAACAGGTTTTCAGCAATCAGCTCAGCTACCCAGTGGGTGGTCATGGAGTGAATATTCATACAAGGTGCATAGAAACTTTCAGTTGCAAACTAATGCTTTAATAATAAGAACTTTTGCAGAAAAACAGATGGGAACTCTAGACTGAGTTGCTCCAGCATGGAAGAGGGGAGATCTGCTTGAGACCAAGACAGGGCATCTGCCATATGTTTTGTTTTAAATAGAGCATATGCCACATGGAGAACTTTGAAAACAAAATGTATTTACAACAGCTTCCAGCTTCCGATTCTCTCCAACCTCTTTTGGTCTTTACCTTCCAGGTGAGGAAGGGGTGGGTGGAAATAAAAAATAAAAAAGTCAAGAAAATAGGACATTGGGATGCATAATGTTAACAGAAATGCAGCAGGTACCACGGAAAGATTTATGGCAATACCACAAATGGAGACATTAGTGGAGTCCTCTGTACCTGAAACATTCATCAACATCATTCTTCTGATGGCAAAACCTCCCTAATAGACTAATCAATATTGTTCCTGTCTTCAAACATGGGGGAAAAAAAAAAACAACCCCCAAAAAGATTAACAATCAGATGGGACTTTCACCTGGCCAAACTGAAGCCCTCCCTTTCCCCTGTTATTAAGAAAACTATTACTTTTACAGTTAATGATTACACATCATTAATAATATGTATTCAAGAGAAATAGAGTGACATTACAATACTATGAAAGTGCCGATTTCCCACAGCAAGATCCTTTTAAATATCAGCTTTAACATGCTCTGTAGCTGTTTATTTGGTTTGCAACCATGGCATCTGCTGGCAACAGCTATGCATTTGGGGAGTAGAGGCAAACGATCTAGTGCTGGAGCCTTCTTCCCTAATGTTGGTGGGTGTTAATTTGCTGTACGCCCACATTCATTCACAACTTACAAAAGAATAATTGCTGTGGATGGTTACTGCTATTATATCTAATACTGTGAGCATGGTTCCGAAATGGTTTCCCAAATACAGAAGAGCTTTTTGGAAATGCCTGGATCTCAATTCAGGTCAGTGGCACTTGCAAGAATAAGATTTTCTTAAGTGTTGTTTCTGACATAAGTCTCAGGCAGTTTGGAAGAGCAGCATGGCCTGGCTTGAGCAAGTCTTGAAAGAGCTGCACAGCTATATTTCCAAGATTAGGTGCAGACCATTGCCTGCCTGCCTGAGTTTGCAATTGCAGAAGTGATTTGTACAGCAGAGCCTGGCATCTGCTGAGCAGCTGCACACAATCACCTGGAGATCCACATGCATTTGTACAAGGAATTGGACAGCTGTGGCTGCCTGCTCCAAGGCTCCAAATGTGACAGAAATAAAGTTAAATGCAGGAAAATAAAACTCTAGATGTTTCTGATCCAGTCCTAATTTCATTCAAACAGAAAACAAAGCTGTTGGAAAAATTAGACTGTAAAAGGAAAGAATTTAGACACCACCCCACCAACCCCAAACAAACTAGTGCAAGTTGGTTGTTATTAATATATTAAAAATAAATGCTGCCTCTGTAGACCAACAGTTTCATATTGCTCTTTCTCTTTTGGTTCAGTGGGCTCATTCTGTCTCACATTTATAATTAATGCACTTGGATTAAAGAATTAGCCAGGAATTTATTTTTCAATCCACAAGGCCCTTTCTTGCATTTAAAGGTAGCAGTTGTTGGAAAAGAAACATTTCAGGCATTTTGTTAGACTAAACCTGGAGAATTCTGCAGCCTTAGCTGAGATTTTTGCAGTAAGCAGTGACCCAGCTTCATTGTAGACTGCATCTTTAAGTCCTTTAACTCTTATTTGTTTTCTAGAAGCACCTTCTTTGTGCATGTCAAGAAGGCAAACAGAAGTGAACTTTAAAACCATTAGCAGTCTGCCACAGTTTTTTAAAAAATGGAAAATGCTCTATAGGAATAATGCCTACTAACGATCCAATTCACACTTGCAACCTGAAGCCTCAAACAAGCAACAAACAACTTTACCATCAGCAGTTTATAAAGGAAAATTGCTGAATGCAGGCTGTAAAAGGATGAATCCAGCTATATTTTGGCTGGGTTATATATAGCAGCCTGCCTTCCAGAGCATTAACATCTGATGCTGGGTCAAGCATGTGCTTTTAAATTTCAGGTCACGTGCACACTATACAAGTGCCTTTTATACATTTGAAGTAGAGAGACAGCTTTCAATTTGCTTTGTATTGATATTAGTTTGCTAATGATATAGAACAACCCACAACCCAGTCACTTCGAAATGGATCTGAAGCATCTGATCCAAATTCTAGGAAGGAGTTAGTAATTTTAATGCTCTTAGATGCTTTTCATGCTGGGACCCTTGTGTTTACCACCCAGCAAGTCATTTTGAAATGAAACATGTATTTTCTTTCACAGGAATCAGTCTGCCACTGACCCTGTATCTACCCTACCACTTCCAAAAACCCAGTCCCACATTACATACCCCACACAGAACATTCACGTTTCTTGCTGCAAGTTTCTGTTTGTAGGTAACACTCTTCATGTTCAGAGCAGAGCCCCATTCAGCATGTGGCAGGTTAGCATATTAGCTGAACCAGCTACGATCAAGCTACAACTGTTGAAAAGCTGCAGCTCAACTAGATCTAGCAGCTGACACTGCTCTCTTTTAAAGCCCATTAACAATACTGGCCCTGGCTGCTCCTGGACCCCACCTCTCCAACACCTTATTGGGAGGGACAACTGCACTTACATCCTTTCTAGCACAAACAGCTGAGATAAGGGGTCGATATTAATTGTGAGCAGCCCTTGGTAATTGCTGTACCTGACACAGTTTGGGCTGCAATATCCACAGCTGTGTGCCTTAATACTGCACCTAAACACATTCCTCAGGGTGAGGATTGTAGCCATGCTTTTTATCCTTGCTCTGAAACCAGAGTGGAGACGCAGAAATGAAGCAAAAACTTGGGCTGGGCTTTGCCAGTGAAAGTTTGATCTGATTTTATTTTCTAGGCTTGGTCTCTCAACAGATCCTTGCTGAGATGCATGTCTTTTAGGCTGCAGAAGCAACAAACTTTTCTAGCAGGTCATGGGAGTACTACAATTCATGTTGCAGAATCACCTTTTTGTTTGTTTGTGTCATTTATTTTTTGTTGAATACAATGAAAAAATTTCTTTTAATTAAGATGGTAGTCCTGCTGTGTTTAATTAGAGGACCATAAAGCTCCATAGTCTGTTCTCAAACTTGAATTATAATCTACATGACTTGTTTTGATTTGTCTGTCATCAGAAAATTGATTTGATGATGAGTCAGTCTGTGGTCAGGCCACCCAGAGCCATCATTAATAAGTTAATACATGGAGTGATGTATATACCACCTCCTGCTGCAGACCCCTGGACACGTCAATTAGAAAAGGGCTCACAGTTCTACGCATTTGGAATTTATCCCATATTTACATATTTTGGGAATACAGCTCCTCATTAAAATAATGATCTCTTTGTTATTTCTACCACTGGGAAATAAACGTCTGAGCTACACATTTAACACTCCAATTTCTCCCTTTCATGTCAGCTGTTATTAAGACCTCGACCTGTTTTTATTTGAAGTGTTAGTCTACAAATTCAGGTGATCTTCACTTGTGTGGGGCACTATCACCTTTACATATGCACAGGATAGACTTTCCTACCTGAGTTAGTGAGTTGAGGGTCTCTGTATAGTTAAAATGAGAAGAGGTAGAAAATCTTAGATTACATCTTAGTGGTCTATTTCCATTACCAACTTTAAGCCAGTACAAATTGCAGTCCAGACTGCACTGACTCTGCTGCTCAAGGAGAGAACTTCAGGTGAAAAGCTCTGGCAAAGCTGTTTGCATTTTGGATGCTGTCCTTAGAAAGATCACACCACAGGTGCCCAACCAGCATAGCGCAGAGAGGCTGAGCTGAAGGGAAGCTTTGTAAGAAGTAAACTGAACCTAGTCTTCCTTCTAAATCATCCTCAAAGACTTTGTGGAGAGTGATTTTGAGTGCAAAAATATTAGACTTCCCAAAAGACATGCTGTACACTAAGGCACATTGCTGTATAAGCTGCAGCTGTAATAGTACAAAACTTTATGACACTCTGATGTCCAGGTGTTGTAAAAAGGATGATTGTTTCTTCTTACTATATTTAAGTGAAAATACAGTAGTTGAGGCCCTTAAGCAGGACTCAGCACATATTTGTTCCATCCCAGAACCCTAACAGAGAGTTCTACAATGCTGGGTAAGTCAGACAGTAACCTGAGAACACATAAAAACTAGTTTGATGCTTTCCTAAAGGAACCAAGCATATAAAGCTACTCAAAGGGTGACAGTCCCTGCTATGGGGGGCATGCTGACAATTTTCAAATTAAAAATGACCAGAATCATGATTTTTTATCTAGTCTCTAACCCACCTTACACATCTGGAAGCTGTGACAAATTTCAGCCTGACAAACTTGTATGCAACAATTGTGTGATCTTACCATGGAAAGTGACAGTAATCTTAAGTAGTGAAAGTCTGATCGATTTCTTATAAACAAAATGAGATAAAAATAACAGCATTTACTAATCAAATAGTGGGATTTGCTGTAAAACAAATGCTGACTATAGAGATGCTGAAAAAAACCATATACCAGTATTTTATTACCACTTGGTATCAGAGTCAACACGTGACAAAAGTTGAGCTAAAATCGTGCTTTTTAAATATACTTGCAAGATACTCCTTCCCTTTGCTTTTATGTACTTACAAGAATAATCTCCTACAAAACCAGCAGGTTTTTTCTGCAGATTTCTGGAGGTACTCTGCAAACAAAAAATAATTATAGCTGAGCATTTGAAGAACTGTGTATTTTAGTCACTTATTTTTCGTACCACATTTGCTACTTGTTCCACCCTGTGCTGACATGCAGTACTGAGATACTCTTGCAGATAGCATCCCTCTAATGCATAAAACTTACAACATTTGCTTAAGGAATCCTTTTCCTTTGAACAATGTTAGCTGTAGCTTCCTAATACCAGTAGCTACACAGGTTACCTTGTGCAATCTTATTCCATGGTTAAGCATTCATTCCCTTTATGTCTCTGTTGCACTGTTACAAATCTGCCAGTTAAAACTCTATGCAACTCCAAAACGTATTGTCTGGAATGAAACAACCAATTATTTCTTCAGGTTTTGTGGCATAATATCCTAGGAAACCAGCAATTACAGAATCAAAGTGGCATCAAATGGCGTAGAAAGGAGTTAGCATGTATTATTCTTTAAATAGGAGTTACATGAACTCATAATAAATGGGTATTAAGTGCTAAATGTACGATAAGTAATTCTTGACAATGCAATTATCCAAACAATACAGGAAAAAGCAGCAAGATGGCATTGTCAAAATCACTTGTGCAAATGCCTCTGTGTGAAGACTAGTTTCTGTTGATGAACATTCTGGAAATAAAATAGTGGAAGTACATGTGTGCAAGTCAAGCAGCACATTGTTCCGAATTCCCATCAGCTCTCAGCTGGTAAACCTCACCCACTGATTTGATCTTTCCTGAGGTTAAGACTTTAATTTGGCCAAAATAAGCATAAGGGATCAGGATACGATTTTAACCTCTGAACATGTTATATACAGTATCTTTTGAAGGAAACACAGAATGAAGATGGAGGAATTATATAAAGTGGACTTAAAGAAATACTGATTAGAACTTTTCCATTTCACTGGCAAGGTTACATTGTCGTTATAGCAACAGGCTCAAAACTTGAGGAATTTCCAGAGGAGTTACACAGAAATGTGAAATAATGGGATGCTAATAGGATAACACATTTGGTTCTGTCCTGGGTTCAGTTGTAACAGTTATTTTTCTCCTCCTTAGTAGCTGGTGCAGTGCTGTGTTTTGGCTTTAGTCTGAGAACAATGTTGATAACACACCAATGTTTTAGTTGTTGCTAAGTAGCACTTACCCTGATAGAGGACTTTTTAGTCTATCATGCTCTGCCAGTGAGGAGAGGCACAAGAAGCCCAGAGGAAGCAGAGGCAGGACACCTGACCCAAACTAGCTAGAAGGGTATTCCATTCCATAGAATGTCATGCTCGGTATATAAACTGGGGTGATCGCTGCTTGGGGATGGGCTGGGTATTGGTCAGCAGGTGGTGAGCAATTGTATTGTGCATCACTTGGTTTCAGGTTGGTGTTTTTTTCTATATTCCTTGGACTTATTCCTCTATCTATCCATCTCCTTTTCATGATGATTATTATATTTTACTTCATTTCAAATGTTAAACTGTTCTTACCTCAATCCACGGGGTTTACCTTTTTCTGATTCTTCTCCCCATCTTACTGAGACAAGGGGGTGGAGTGAGTAAACAGCTGCATGGTACTTAGTTGCTGACTGGGGTTAAACCACAACACTGCTGACAGTAAAAAATGTTAGTTGGTTAGTTGCTCAGAAAATAAGGCTCTTAACAATCCCTTGCTGGAACTTATTCTGTTGAAGAGGAGATCACAGTCATAGTGAATGGAAGCAGATGGTCAGGATTACAAACCTGTGGGAAGGAAGGGGAAGTAATCCATTTGTAAGTTAAGTGAAGGATAGAAAGGAAAAGATTTAGTTGTATGCACAAAGAATTCAGTGACAGGTGTGTAACTCAAGTTCATCCCTGTAGGGGATTTCTGACACAAACCGAGAGACCGAGACAGGAATTGCATTGATGGTGTCACTTTACAGTATTTATCACTTCGTTAATTTCTATAACTGCATGCTATGTTTTGTTAGTAGTGCAGTACATTTGCTGTAAGCATTCTTTGTTTCAGTGTTACAGGTGTAGAAAATACCAAGTTAAGTAAGTGTAACTTCTTATTTATGTTGGTATACATGACAGTTAAATTCAGCCTAAGAAAAACATACCATTATTCAAATCAGAAGACAAAGTCATTGGCTACATTTCAAGCACTGAGGCATTGAGGAACACAGTATGTCAGCAGCAGCAATCAAGTTACATTTTCCAATCAATTACTTCAGTAAACATGGTGTAATAATTAGTGACTGAAGATGTAGGGCTTCAGTGAACCAGTTTCTATAAAAAAATTAAAGTTATTAAAATGAAATAGAATTGTCTTAGGTGTGAATGAGCCTTGAGGCGGCATTAGGGCTAAGATAAACAGTTCTTAAAGTCTTAAGGAGATAGTTTAAATTTAGCTGTAGTGCAATCAGGAACATAAAGATCACTTAAATAAACTATCACTTCATAACTTATGTAGGGCATGAAAAGCCCGATTCAAACAGGACTACGAGGCTCTGGCTGTACCAATATTTCAGCCACAGCTGAGACTGAGTCCTGGACCCTGCAATGTGATCCCTTCTGCTATTCAAATTAATAGAATGGTCTCTGGTCATTCTGGGGCCAAACCGAATTATTTTCTATTGCAAACAATCCCTACACTTAGTTGAAAGGTTAACACAGCCTGGGGACCACTCAAAACATGTCTGTCTTTTCTGAGAGGCTTCTAATGGTTGCTAACTTAAACACCAGCTATTTTGTTCCAGTTGGACTCAGTGTTGTAGGACAGGTCTTGCCACAGCTCAGTGTGAACACAGATGCAGCCTTTATGCACTGGCAATCACATATTTCAGTGCCTCACATGAAAACAGTCTTGATGACTCACTGGTTCATCAGTCTTTAAGTCAGTTTTTATGAGCTGCATTGTTCACTGGCTAGAAGGATTAAAACCAAACAAACAGAAACCTCCTCAGATAAAATGTTAATTCCTGAAAAACTAACAGACCACACAGAGTGCCTTATGATTTGCTCTATCAATGGCATTCTCCTTTCAATGGTTTTGCGGAAGATTTTTCAATACATCCTAGTACCTACAGTGAGCACAGAGAAAAAAGGATTTCAACAGAGAGAAACCATAACGTTTAAAGAATAGTCAATTTTCCAATTCTGTTCCACAGTCAGAAATAATGTGCTGATTTATTTTTTTGTACACTGTGGCTTTATTTTTCTTTCACTAATGTGAGAACACAATCAAAACTTACATTCAAAATGAGCACGTCAAGTATGCAAATAAAATATCACACCAGTTTCTGACATTTACTTACTGCAACACCATTAAATTGGTGTTCACTTATTAAAGACACAATAAGATTTTACTGTGTGCTTAAATTATACCAGCTAGAATATTAAAGGTTAGGAGTTTATATATGGCAGACACTTTAAGTCTCATTACCTATTATAGCATGCATCATATATACAGTATGTATTGTATGATCGCACACACACATATATATATAAAATAAACATACTATAATAATTTCCAGAATTTTATCCAGCACTATTGTTGGTTATTTTGCTTCTACCTTTTTAAAATTTGAAAAAAAGTTCTCAAGCCACATTGTTCATGTAATTTGAAATATTGGTATAAACTTCAGTCTAAAATTATATATAGTTTATATCAGGTGTTTTGCTGGTAACAATACTTTCAGTTTAAATAATTTTCTTTTTTGTGTGTGTGTGTTTATTTTGCACTGTATTCACAAAGAGCAGTATGATACTACTGTATTCACAAAGAGCAATGATTCCCACTTTTGGACAGCTTTTTGCAAAGTGAAACAAGAGAAGCTTTTTTAATCTCCTCATGATAGATAGGATCTTTGTTCCTTGCTCTCTTAGTAGCCATTTTCTTTATCCAGACTTTCTCTTGTTTATAGCATTATACATGAGATCTTACAAAGCTGAGTGAAGTGATTGATACTATTATTGTCCAGAATTTTTCCTTCTTACAATTGTTTTGGCTTTTCTGTAGTTTTGTCTTGTATCTTAAACCATTCATAGATATCCAATCACATTATTGGACTTTTCATTAGTTCAGACTGACAAGTTCCTTAATTTTAACACAAATTCTTATTAAGCCCTGTCATGATCACCATGCAACTTTTTTTCCCTTCCATTCCTACAACTATTATGCCTATGATGATTGAGTTTCCCACTGTAAGAACAATCATCAGCAGCATATTATTATTTTTTGCTCTGGGATGTTAAGAATAACTTTTGATAAGATGTGTAGAAAGATGACTCCTTGAAAAATGCCAAGCAAAAAGCTCTGCCCTAGTCAGTAATCTCTTTATTCAAGGACTATTCTTGGGGTTGCCATTTCCCATACAGAAAAATTCCTCAATGTCTTAAACTTCTTTCTCAAGTTGGGATAAAAAGAAAATATGTATAGGACTGTATAAAATTTGCCACTAAAGTACCAAGAAATTAGACCTGTTGAATTTCCTTTGCCTAGCAATCAGCTTTCTAGGAAATTTTGAAAAACTGCATAACAAGGACAAAATATTATTAACTGATAAATAGGCCAGAAAACTTGAGAAACAACTTCTACACAAAACTTCTATAGCAGCCATTTCTGACTGCAACAATAGCACCTTGGGGACATAGAGGCTAGTATGGTTTCATATGGCCCTGTAGCACCTAAAATGACATCTATTTAACATGAAGATACATGATGCCTTACAGCCTAGATTTAATGGTATTAAGCTGGAAAGAAGAACACTCCTTGCTAACAGCACAATTATACCACACAAAAAAGAATTTCCCTTTTAAATGAAATAATTTTAAATAAAAAGAGAGGAATGAAAGAAGGAACAAAATACATATCTAAGCAAGCCAGTCTTTTTTTCTAATAGATCATTTCAGTTTCTGTGCAAATTGTAAGAGTACTTTATGGTGATTTGGGCTTGAAAAATCTTCATTACAATCATGTTAAATCATAAAAAGACTTGTTTGAAAACTGTCCAGGTTGATCTCAAAAACTTTTCTGGTCATCAAGAAAGATAATAAGATATTGCGCGCTAACGCTTTTCATCACAGTACTCAAAGTACTTTGCAAAGCAGATCATTGCCTTTATATTGTTCAGGAAATGTGAACAGGGAGTGGAAGTGAATGTCTGTGGCAGTCACAATTCTAGACTACAGACTGAAAGACAAGGCTGCAAGTCTTTTCTTCATCCACTGTTCTTCAGTTAACCACTGTAGGCATTCATCTGCTGCATTTATAAGCCTACTAACATGAATCATGTGATTCACTGGAAATTAGAAACCCATTTTCAACTGAAAGATACATATAGTCTGTATGTGCAAACTCTCAGAAATACAGTAACAGGCTTCTTCCCCTTTAATAATAGAAACTATTAAAATGGACAGTTTCTAGAACTGAAACTTGAACACATTTCTGGGTTTCAGCAATTAATTTTCCTTACAATCATCACCTCAGCTGTTGCAGGTCTCAGTAAGGAGTGCAGGAATGGAAATTTCTTGAATATACTAAATAACTCATGGCTGAATGAGTTTTGCAAGACACGCCTTTCATTGCATCACCACAAAGCTGAATTTGGAGACAAGCAAGTACTGATCCAGTAGGGTGGCTTCAGTGGTTTTGAGTTCAGAGGTTTACATTAAGGCTGTGTGCCAAGAGCAATCCCTTGCATTGACCTCACTTATAAAGTGAGACATAATGATCCCTGGCACAATCAAATTCACTGAGGTAGATGTCGGTTGGCTCCTTCCGTGTTTGACTGCTCTTCAGTTTCCCAAACCATAGGCACAGAAGCCAGGATTGTGACTGTAAAGACCAAGGCAGAAGGTTTGAATACTTTGAACTTTTCCATACCATACATCATTATGTTGTCTCTCCTTTCAAAAGGCTCATGTTTTCTCTAAAACTCCTTTTGCATTAGGAAACTTGTAAAATCCCTTCTTTTTACCCATTAAGCCTAGGTATCTTTACCTCCAGGTGGGCTTTGGTCTTTCTCATTTGTCCCATAATGTTTGAAAACTGCTTTTAGACACTTCTTTTGCTGTCTATTCTTGTTTCAACTTTTTATGTCCTCTTCTTGCATTTCATCCTCTGATATGATCTTTTTTATTTTGATGCCTGATAATACTTTCATTGTATGATAAATGCATCAACCTAAATAAGCAGAAGAATGACATAGTAAATATAGATAAAAAACTTCAGACTTGACCAGCACTCATTTTACTCAGACTAGGATTCATATTATTGTTTACAGCAACTCTTTAAACATCAGATGAAATCAAAATGCCCAAGTAACAAACGTCTACCTCAGTCACTGTTTGATGTAAGACAAGTGGTTGGAATAAGAATGAGCCAGTAGACCTGAGGAACTTTGATTGATTGGATTTTGAAAGTATAACAGAGTATACAAATTCAGTTGAATCAACCCACAAGATTGTTCTTCAACAAAGGCTGAAGCAGTAACAAATGCAAATATTAACATACAAGCATTTCTGCACAACCATTTCCCAATATGCAGACAGTTACATTGCCAGATTTTTTATCTGACATT
Source organism: Coracopsis vasa (assembly GCA_026283785.1). Taxonomy (NCBI): domain Eukaryota; kingdom Metazoa; phylum Chordata; class Aves; order Psittaciformes; family Psittacidae; genus Coracopsis; species Coracopsis vasa. Next base: position 60,453 of record JANHGB010055258.1, read on the forward strand.
GATAAGCTGAATCATAGGGTTCAAGACTGCAGTAGTCATATGATTCAGCAGTACTCTCTGTGCTCAAAATCTTTCTGATGTTTATTTATAGTGTTGTTTTCAAATAACAAGGTAACACTCTCCAAGTCAGATGTGGTCATTCAGATAATGTCTCACTAGATGGCTCCCCTTGTCAGTAGGAAAAAACAGACTTCCTAGGGTGTAAGTGTTCACATTTAGATGAAAAAGTGAAGAGTTGGTCCTCTGTCCTAGACTGGTCTGAAGGGAACATTCATAAGAAATTATGTCCACAAGAATCATCATTGCAATAGACTGCTTTTGGATGTGATGGTTCAACACTGCAAGTATTAGCTCTGTTGGGGAAAATGGTCATAAGCAAACAGCAGGAAAACACTGAGATCTGATGAAAAGATGTTTGAAAATCAACAGTGTATCATCTGTCTTTTATTTCAAAGATATTGAATAATGCTAACACATGTTTCAGGAGGTACTGGAGAAGCCATCTTCTCACAAAAAATAATACTGAAACTGACTTCAATAGATGTCACTGCACCTGTGCTAAAGATGGGGAGTTTTGCATACTTCCAAAATTATCTAGTTTTAGTTTGTTTCAGCTATGTTTTTGATTGAATTGAATTGCATTTCCCTCCCACAAATGTAAAACCAGACGTCTTTTACTCAGTATGTTTACTAAGGTACACCACTTCCTTGGTTTTCGTTGGATGTAATGGCATTTCAGTACTTCTTGTATGCCAGATCTCTAGACCCAGGAATAAGTTTATGTACTGAGATGCTCATATAACTTGTGATTCATGTGATCCTGTGAGATGGTGTATGGCAGGCATGTTGGAAGTGGTCTAATACTGTCCATTGGGCAGATTAGGAAGCCAGCTCCAGTAGACAGGAGATGAAAACCTGCCTGGTCCAGACCACAAGAGGAATTTGCAGTGTGCCATGGTCGCCTCTCTCCTCTGGATCTGGTACTTAAAGTCAGTTATAGAATACAATGAATTTGTGTTCATTCAACCAGGCAATACTTCAGCCATGAAGGGAAACAATAAAGGCTGAATTTCTAGTGATCTTCCTGTTGTTTCTTTCTGTGTGTCAGCTGTCGTTCACTTCTGTAGCTGTTAGCCCCACTCTTATATTACCTGTCTTCCTATTCATATTTGAACCCCTGGCATGGTGTTCATACAGGCCAGCTACATATGAAAGCTGTTTCCTAAGCCTATCAGATGAGGCCTTTGGATAAGATAAATGGAGGAAAAAACACTTTTTAAAAATATTTTTTATTATTTTTTAAAATTAATGTAATAATTTCTAATTATTTTAAATGAATTCAAATTAATTTAAATATAAATTATTTTTACATAATTAAATTATAAAAAATAAACATTGAGATTAATATTTAAAGAATATTAATTTGGTGCCTGGTAGGACAGGCCGTACTCAAGCACAGAAACATTATTCAGATGAGTAGCAGTTCCAATTTTATTAGTCTATTCTTTTGCTTAGTCTATTCTTTTTCTTTCTCTTTCACGGACACCCCCTTGTCGTGGGGAAAGACCTTGTGTGCCCCTGTGAGGTTGTGAGCTATGCTGGTGGCGGCATATGCCGCTGGTAGGGTCTCCCATGCCAGACAGGTCTCAACTGAAGGGTCAGATAAAGTGTGTCCATGGGCAGGATGGGCTCACTAGCCTTCGGGCAACCATCCTAGGAGAAGGAAAACTCCACCTTCAAACCCAGGCAGATGGGGCTCGTCCAGCCTTGTAAGGCCATCCATCTAAGAGAAGGATACTCTAACCAAACCTACGACCTGAGGACTTTACTGT
>JANHGB010055261.1:0-24955 GCA_026283785.1 Coracopsis vasa
TCCAGGGCAGTGAGCTTGCTGCACACTCTTCTCACTGTCCTGAGGATCTCGAATTCGACCATCTCATGATTGCTGCAACCAAGGTTGCCCTGGAGCATCACATTTCCAACCAACCCTTCCCTGTTGGAAATCACGAGGTCAAGCATGGCACTTCTCCTCGTGGGCTCCTCTATTACTTGCAGAAGGAAGTTGTCTTCCACACAATCGAGGAATCTCCTGGATTGCTTGTGCCGGGCCGTACTGTTCCTCCAACAGATATCAGGGTGGTTGAAGTCCCCCATGAGGACAAGGGCCTGCAAGCGTGAGGCTGTTCCTATCTGCCTATAGAGTGCTTGTGCTTGATCAGGAGGTCTATGATTTTATGATTCTATGATTAAGTTAGGGATAAAATTTTCAAATACACAGTATTTGTCTAACTCAATAAAAACTTATTTAATTAGAAGGTTAATCGTGATACTGTCAGTATTTTTTCTTAGATGAAGGAACTGACTTGGCTTCAGATATTTCTTACTGTGTTTATTCCCCTGGAGGTTACTCATGGCAAAGACAGTCTCTTCCTACTGGCTGATTTTTGACCAGGAAAATATACACAGCATTTTATTTTCCTTTCACTAAGGCAATAAAACTTCAGAGACACTTTAGTAAGTAACATGCCTCTCATTAATTCATTATTCCATTATTTTTAGCTGTTTGTTTCATTTGCACAGACTGTCTCTTAAATATTTCACCACAGGACAATAAATGTTCCAATCCAGAGTAAATAAAACCCAGCAGAATGCTCAAGTCTTAATGGGATGGGTATTTTAAAACATGAAGTTATTTTTCAATAGAAAAATTGTTTTATTGAAGACAGTTCTGTTGAAGAATAGTTACTTTCCACCTCACAGACTAATGTGAAATCAAATCAATTAAACCAAATGTGAAATTTCAAACCCGAACACTTTGTTGCATCTATCTCAACCAAACTACCTCCAAAGAACTTCATTTCTCTCTTCCCCCAAACAAAACGACCTCTGGAGAGCTGCAAAAGTGTTTCCTAAATCAAATAGGTGGAATGGCCAGGAATGGACAGACTATGCATCAAAAACCTGTTCAAGTTAGTTGAAATCAAGGGTTTCCCAATCAGCTTTTTGAGATCAATTAATCAGGATTTCCAGAATTTGCTTTATTTGGAAACCTATGCTCATTTTTTTTCTTTAGATAATGTCTGAGAATTATTGTTGTTGCATATTCCTTGTAGAAATGCAAAATTATTTCAGAGCTGGAATAAACTCAAGAGAGACTATCAATGGCCTCTGTTGTATGACTTGAAAATGAGATTAATTTCTAGCTCTTCCACCATTTTTTTATAAGTTATCACTCTGATACACAAGACACTCAAGAGTGTGCTTTATGGTTTAGGTAAAAAAATAATTAGCATGGTAATCAAGTTAATTTAAGTAAGTTAAATTATCATATTGAAATACATTGTAGTTGTTTCCACCTGACATATCCACAGCACTCTAAACCTTTTGCAGCCTTGAATTAGCTTAGCTTTCCTGTACATCTTTACCATGCTGTTTTACAGACATGGAAACAAAGACATGCAAAATGGTTAAATGATTTCCTATGGCTTCTGCCAGAGCTGGAAATAAAAACCATGCCTGATCCTTAATTCTTTGCTTTAATTATGAACCATTTCCTTTTTTCTCTAAAATAGTTTTTCATAAATTTCAGCATTTTCAAAATGTTCTGCCTTATCTCCTATTCACTGTTACATTCCAGTTCACCACTGGCTTTAGCATTTCTCTCTTTTGGGAGACAGGAAAAAAACAACACAATTACTTGATGAAAAAAAAAATGGACCTGAAAGTGCTGTAGTCTCATCAAAACCTGACAATTCAGTGATAAGGGCATTGGAAGTAAATTGTCTCAGTCTGCAGTGGAAAAGAGTAGCTCATGAACGTAAATTCAAGTATTTTAATATGGCTTGTATTCAAAGAGTTGACATTACTGAATGTCTTTACTAACTGGTTAGTCAGCAATAGCTACTGCTGGAGGTAATTACTACGTGGCAAATCTATCAAATTTCACCTGCCACTTATGCCTAAAATCTATTCGGTCACTATAAATTTTTTTAGACAATTTCACCTTATCATAAAACCCTTTACAATATTGGTAATTAATTTATTGCTCTTCACTATACATCAAGCACTGTGCAAGATATGTAAATGCCCAAAAGCATCTATTTGAAGCCATCACATTGAAACTACCTGACTCTATATGGATAAAGGCAGTGCAGCACATTCCCTTTTTCTGAGGTCACATTTAATAATGGATTAATTTTTTAATTTTATTTTGTTAGAGAAAAGAGACCTCAGTCTTAAAATCCAGCACACTTCTACCTGTGGATTGACAGCACTGTAACAAAAGTGAAACAAAGGTTGGTCTGTGTATTAAATGAGGCTGGGTGTTTTCCCTAAACCCACAGAAAACTGATTATCACTATTATTTAATAACAACAACAATAATAATACGAAATGTTAATTGAAGCTTTGCTAAAGCCTTAGACAAGATAAAGGGCATATTACATCAGCCATTGCAGGACATCGCTGCTCTAACCACTATGTGTATCTCAGCCTCCACAACACAAAGAAAAACCTGATTCTCATGAACCTGTAATAATCCTGATTATTGTATCTTCACCTCACCTCATACACTCCGGACAGGGCTTAAACTATGCCAGGTTTAAACCCATATGTGACTACACCCCTACTTAGCTCTGTGTTTGTAAGAAAAAATGTGTTTCTTCTCTGTCTGGAAATAAAACCTTTTTAATAGATTACATTTAAATATTGGCAGACAGGGTACTGTTCACATGTAATTTTTCTTTCGGCTATGGCAGCACATAAAAATGCTACCCATAGATCAATACACTGGTAACACTGGAAAGTGCTCCTCACTTTATATCTTTAGCTATGAAGTATTTTGCGGTAGTTTTGCATTTTGGCTTTGCTAACAAAAAAATAAAATACAATAAAAGATAAAAATTTGCCACAGTAAAAAAAAAGTTGTTTCCCTATTTTACCTGCACTACTTGACAATCTACCAGGAATTTTCACAGTCAGAAGCTCATAGTCAAACTCTTTGTGGATTCAGGAGACAGCAGAAAGCCACACTTCTCACCTGAAACAGTTTTAGCTAAGCCTACAGGGCTTGTATCAAACGTTTTGAAACTCAGTAAAAGATAGCACTTATCTGCTTAGACAGCTTTTAAAAGCTTTACCCACTTTGAAGAGGGTTTCATACCTTTAGTTATATGCTTTCCATAGAGTTGGGAATCCTGACCCTACACCAACGAAGGACACTGAAAATAGCATTAGTTACTCTTCCTGTCTAAAAATAACCACCTCTTAATTACCACTACAAAATTCACATCTCCTAAAGAAAAGCTAGATTCTTCAAAGATTTATAATTGCATCTTTGCAACTATTGTGTATTTTTCGTGTGTATGCATGAAATTTGTTATGTTTCCTACACATAACTTGTTGAGTCTCATTTAAGCATAAACTTTTAAAATATAACTCCTCTTTGCTAGGGAAAGAGATCTGCTTGATAAACATCCCCTTCTGTGCAGTGTAAATTAGTTTAGTACACACTGGTATGGAGTAATTTTGACAAAACTATAAGCAACCGAAAAAAGAGACTTGTAACAAAAAATAACAAGCGATATAACTGCAGGTTACTGATTCTCACTGTGTTCACTGAACTGATTCTCTGTATTTAGATAAACTATCATCTTTGCTAGTAAATGAAAAGAAGGCATTAAAAAAGGCTGCAGTAAGACTGATAAAAATTGAGTCATTGTTGACCATAGCGAAGGGAAGAGTTAATTATGGAACATGTCTGGATCAATTTTCAAATCTTCTATTCTATATTTTGGCTTTTTTTTTTCCTAATTGAAAAGTATATATTGCTGGGTTTAAGAGAAGCATGGAGAAGCTGTGAGAATGAGAACTGACATGAAATTGACTTACTGGAATGGAATTGCAAAGGAAAGTACGAAGACAGCAACTGTTCAAGTATTCTCTTCATGGCAAACTGAACAAAAATGTCTGATCTCATGACTTTTCCAGCTCAGTAGTACATATCATGGCTGAGATGTGAGGAAATGAAAGTGCAAATGCTCGTATTTAGTATTTGGGTTTTTTTTTTTCCTTTTCTTCTCCCTCCAAATTTCCAAATCTGGAAGATCTCCAGATGACAGAGTCACAGATGCGAAGCAAGAAATTGAAAACTAGTCAGTTGTATCTGTTTTTTTTTTCTTTCTGTTTGTTCTCTTTCCACTTTTACTCCTGCAAAAATAAATCATTAATCATTACAGAACATCAAATATATTAATGTCAAAATCCAAACTCCAATTTTCTGGCTCTTGAGAGGAAAAGACAGAATTCCACCATATACAAACATCCATCCAAATAGTATATATGGAGTTTGATGTAAAATAGCAGTTTAAAGTCAGTTTCCAAATAACTTTGTGCAATAGTTCACAGAAGTTGGAATATATGGAGCAGAAATAGTCTATTTTCTCTCTCAGATTTAAGCACAAATTCTCTCCACAAACTGTCCATTAAAGATTTTAAATATGATGAATTATCTCAACGCTATTTTCAATATGCCATGCACAGCTGAAGAGAAGGGATTTGAATAAAATGTCTGTCTCAGCTTTAATTGCAGTGTCATTTCCTCAAAGCTGTAATAAGGTTCATTTCCTCAAAGCAGTTTTCCATTTTCCCCTTGCTTATTTTATCTCAGCAGTAAATGCGCGATTAAAAATTTCTTAGAATCAGACCAAATGTGCCATGTTACAGACAGATCTGACAAACCCTATGCATCAGTTCACAGGTGAAAATTAAGAGGGAAAAGAAGAAAATCACACAAAAGAAGCTTCTCCATTGTAAGTATTGGAACAGAACAAACAGTATTGGTTCATTTTAAATACTGGAAAAGTACTGGAAATGTAAATTTTCCTAACTATAAATGCGACAATCACTCGGACTGAAGGTACTTGCATATTTGGCATACATGGACAGCTGACTGCATTAGCAGATCACAAATTGTTCGCACATCTATATTTCAACTGTTTCTTCCACCTTTTCACCCTAAATCCCTTGTGAATGAAAGTGAAAAAGGCTTTGAACAGGCTAGAAATACTCTGGACACTTTATGAAGACCTTACAAAGTCTGAATCATCATGCACACGTTTTGGCTGAAGGTCCTCCATGAAGCAGGAATGCTTTACAATGTGTGCCAAGCAGGGAAAACCACTAGGAGTTTGGCTCTCTAGTAGTTTGGCTCTTTTGTCATGCCAACGCAAGAGGATTACACCCCTTGAAACAAACTGAATTTGAGACTGAGCATGAACTTAAGCCCCAAGCCCCAAGCTAGCACAACTAATGAGACTGAAAAGCATAGGCACTACAGGATAGCCATAACAGCCATAAACTACTTAAAAATGCATCACCCGCAGTATGATGGTGTGTATTAGCTAGTGTCAGTCAAGGCACCAACAGACAAAAATACAGGTGGCTTTTATGCCTGAAGCTGATTTCTTAAGTTTGGAAATGAGTAAAATGGGTTTGCAGAAAGTATTGCAAAAGAAAATGCAGCTATAGCTGACTTCTAGCCTTCTGCCTGCTACTGAAGGCAAAAGTTGGAGAAAAGTAGATTTTCCAGGTGGATTAAAAAGAACCAGAAGAAAGGCTCAGCAGCAAAACAAATAACACAGGAGTGAACACGAAAGACGTCTTGTTAAAAACAGAGAGAAGGTTAAGGAGAAGTCCCGACTTTGGGAACTATCTGTAGCTGTTTGCTGCTGTGTGGAACAGAACTGACTAGAATGTATAGGCTGGAAGTGCTGTGTGCTGATACTGAGAACTACCTGATTGCGTGCACCAAAATGAAACATTCATTCAGTTCTGCTCCGGAGGGCCAACTCTACAGACACTGCACTGCTGAACTTGTACTTCCAAACTCCTTAATGCAAAATCTGCAATCCTAGGAATGATCTGCAATGAAAACCATTTTTAATTCTTATATGTTGAGTATTTGATGAATTAAGGCTAAAAACACATTAAAAAAAAAAATAGCTTCCTGCACCCCATCATCATGAACTGTTTAAGTAAATGTTATTCTACTTCATAAAATTGAAAGGAGTTATTTTTTTTCCAAAGTACAGTATTGCACAATAAGTAATAAAGATCAGAAAGCCGCATGAAACCTTACTGCCTAATTTATTACTCCGGGGAAAAAACTCTCACCCAACAAATATTTTTAAATGGCTAGTTATTTTCTATTTACATGTAAGTTTTGACAAAATGCTCTAATCACGTTTTAAATGGCCTGTGATCAAGGGAAGGATGAATTATATTGCATCACTGTCAATGCGGAGAGGTAAACCTCTAGACTACACAAAATTCAGCCCTTGCTTATCTCCTGTGCTGTTCATGCATTGTGCTGCAGCACCACTGAGGCAGCACCATCGTTCTGTGATGACTCTGGTTTACAGGACATGTGGAAATCTACTGTTTTTTAAGTGGAAGCTTCACAAATTCTTTTGTTATTAAGACTCACAGTCTACCAATAAATCTGATTGAAAATTTTGAACATTACAGCAACATAAAGCCTGCGGACAAAACAAATCCCTTTTGCTGTAGGAGCTGTCTCAGTTGGAAATAACTACAGTATTAGCGTATACTGGCCAATGTGGAATATTACCCTGCTGGGTTTAGACTACTGCTAACTTAGCTGTAATACAAAAATAAGGAGATAAACTTGCAAAAAAAAAAAAAAAAGCACCTGAACAGCAAAGAGGTTAGAATCATAAAATCATTTAGGTTGGAAAATACCTTTAATCTCAACTCCAACCATTAACCTACTGCCAAGTCTACCACCAAACTATGTCCCTCAGTGCCACATCTACGTATCTTTTAAATACTTCCAGGGATGGTAACTCAACCACTTCCCTGGGCAGCGTGTTCCAGTGTTTGACAACACTTCTGGTGAATTAATTTTTCCCAATATCTAATCCCAACCTCCCCTCAACTATGGCGCAACTCTGAGAAGATTTCCTTTTGTCCTATTGCTTGTTACTTGGGAAAAGAGATCGCCACCTCACTACGATCTCCTTTCAGGTAGTGGTAGAGAGGGATAAGATCCCCCCTGAGCCTTCTTTTCTCCAGACCAAACAACCCCAGTTTCCTCAGACATTCCTCATCAGACTTGTGCTCCAGACCCTTCACCACCTTCATTGCCCTTCTCTGGACCCACTCCAGCACCTCAATGTCTTTCTTGTAATGAGAGGCCCAGAACTGAATGCAGTATTTGAGGTGCAGCCTCACCAATGCTGAGTGCAGGGGAACAATCACTTCCCTAGTCCTGCTGGACATGCTATTTCTAATACAGGCCAGGATACTGTTGGCCTTCTTGGCCACCTGGGCACAATGTTCAGCTGACTGTTGACCAACACTCCCAGGTCCTTTTCCAATGAGCAGCTTTCCAGCCACTCCTCCCCAAGACTGTGGCATTGCATGGGGTTTTTGTGGCCCAAGTGCAGGACCCAGCACTGAGCCCTGTAGAACCTCATACAACTGGACACAGCCCATCCATCAAGCCTGTCCAGATCCCTCTGCAGGTGAGGTGATTTGGTGTCACCTTATTGGTGTCACCTGCAAACTTACTGAGGGTGCACTCACTCCCCTCATCCAGATCACTGATAAAGACGTTAAACTGATCGGAACAGGCCTTGATACTGAGCCCTGGGGAACACCACTTGTGACTTGCTGTCAACTGTATTTAAGTCAATCACCACCACTCTTTGGGTCCAGCCATGCAGTCAGTTTTTACTAGAATTTTCTCAAACATAATCTCTTACTAACTGGACAAAAATATAGTATCTTCAGAGAAATGTTTCTAAACTATGCTATACTACAAAGCAGAGAACGGTTCTCTTGTTCTGATTCAGATTAATCATTACTTTTTTTCCTTCTATTTTGGCCACAGAAGTCTTTCATTACTTATTTTCAACCCTGTCGGTTGCAGAATTTTAGAGCCGCATTCCTGGAAAAGAACAACCAGGTAGTTCGACTTTCCTTCCAAATATAGCACTGCTGTTCACAGTGAACATCCTATAAAAGCCACCATGGTCAGTGGCAATGTTTGAAGCAATTTACATCATTAGCTTAGTCTCTCACTGCTGAATATTTATTTGGGAGCACGGTTCCAGACACAAGGCACACATATCACCCAGGAACACAGATTGTTTTTGAAAGCCAGTCGCTGCAACAAATATAGAAGGAAGAAGTTGCGTCTATAACCAGGCAATCTTTCCAGCCCCATTGCAGCTCAGTCCAGTCTAATGGTTGATATTCAGCAGAGGTCTTCTGCTTTTTATTCGGATGGTGCCCATTTCTGACAGATGGCAGTTTACATAATGGTGACAAATGTGAGTGAGCAGCTGTCATCAGTACTCATCATTTATGCATCATGCAGTATCGGCAGTCAAACACTCCCCTTTCGCAGGGAAAAAAATTAAGTTATTCAAACCACCAAAATCAACCCCTAAAATCACTGTCCCTGGTAAGAAAGAAGAAACAGCAAGAGGAAACAGTAATCACTGCAAGGTAGTGAGTGGAGAGTTAAGGAAGAGATATCCTTGACCTTTCTGGAAGTCACCAGAGTAGCTCAGTATTACCACTCTGCCCAAGGTACTTGCTACTTGTCCTCTCCTACAGCTTACCAGTCCCATAGGAAAAAGACAAAAAAAATGCATAAGTGTTCTTATTTCATTTCAGAGCAAAGGTTTTCATCTTAGCTCTAAATACGTTCCTAAAGCATATTGGAATATCTGAATGACAAATGGATAAATAATTCTTCCTTGTGGCTAGTACCCTTTAGTCATAATAACCTCCATCCTGGTGATAACACACAGGTAGCTGTAACATCGCCTTTAATGTCTTGCAGGAAAAGGGACCTGCCTTTCCCCTTAGCAGAGGAGGAAACTGTCACTCAGGTTTCCATTTAACAGCCATATTTCAGCATTTGTTACAGCTCTGCAATTCCGCTGAGGTCAGTGCACTGGCACTCGTGTATATAAAGGCATATTTTAGGCTCATCTTTTTAGTAGTTTGACCCTCCCATACCAAGAAAAGGAGCTATAAAATTATTTAACTGATAAGCATAAATCTGCTAATACGTAATATTCCTATTTCTCTTTACATATTGGTTCTTTTTAGTAAATCACCTACATGGCTGCAAACTCTTCATGCTTACAATAAAACTCAAAGTAATTTAAAAGATTAACTCTCCCACCTTAATTACTGCCTTTTTCTACACTACTACTAGATATCCTGTAATACAGTTTCTTGCACTTTTGGGCTACTATTATGAAACAGGGTTAGTGCGGTATCTCTCAAAACCAAAATGGAAGTTGATTTTTTAAAGAATCTTCTATCAAAGATTGTCTAGCTATAAAAAAAGTAAGATAATGAGCCCATCTCTAGTCTTTGAATAATGTAAATAAAGTTAGGCAATGGCTAAATAATACACCTGTCACCTGCTGATTCCTATCTTTTACAGTTCATTCCTTTTAAAACAAAAGAGAGTCACTGGAGCTTTAGATTCTGTCTCTCAGAAAATAAAAAATGGAATTTCAACAAACACCCATTTCAAACCAAATCAGGTTCTGATTAAATGCTATCTGCAAAATTTAAAGTGGTTCCAATACACTTCATGTATTTCCCTCATTTTCAGCTTTCATCATCCATTAGCATGCAATATGAAACTCTAATTATCCCTGTATTTCTCAATAAGTAGTTGTTTCTGTCATCAAATTCCGTGAAAAAGTGCACTCTTTTAGTTGAGAAAAAAAGTGTTTTGACCTAAATTGATAGCCATTCTTTTTTTGTTGTTCAAAACCTGATCTGATTCCAGATGGCAGATTTTCCAGCTGAAAACCACAATGCAAAACAGGTGTACTTGAAAGCACAGTTAGTGAATTGAAGCAATTGTAGCCCATCTACACAGCTACACACTGTGTAGTATCCCCCCCACCCACATAGCCATTAGCTCATTTGTCCATTAAAATGCAGGAACTTAATAAACTATAATTTTGCATAATTCATAAGCAAACAAATTCCATCTGTTTTACCTTCAGAGTCAGTGTTGATTAGGGGGCATGAATGTAATGAAGTAATACTCAGTGGTACTCTACTGATACTAACATATGCTGCGAGAAAAGCCTACAGGCTTCAAAGATTTGCAATAGCTTCAAGCTTACACACAAAAAGAAAAGTGATAAGGATTTGAAAAACTGAAGGAGGATTCGGGGAGTTCCAGCACATCTGCAGTGCTGCACCACAGCATTTCATCCTCATGACTACCCTTGCAAGAAAGGTATGCACACAAAATCAAAAAACAAAAAAGGAAGAGTGCAAACGGGAATATGAGGTAACTTCATATCTTTGTAAGTGCAATGCTCATCTTTATTGATAGATCTGCAAAGCGGAAGTTCCTTCAAGAGATGTAAACCCAGACCCATTCGTGCAGTCTTCTTTTTAGGCTGTGTGCATTTGGAAAAAGGGCAGCAGGCTCAATGTGCTTCCTTCTCACAATACATTTCAACAATGTATTATCTCAACAGGCTGTGACAAAATCTTCTCTTCTTTCCTCCAGCTGCTGTATGTGTAAACATACACATTTTATTACACACAAGTCACAAACTATCCTGAACTTTTCTTAAGGATACAGTAAATAGTGTTTTAAATCCTCAGTTTCAAATGAGGAACAATTGATGGATATTGTACATTTTCTGTGTTTTGGCTTATCCCATTTTCTGATTTACAAGGATAACACACTTGGAATACTATTGTACATTCCAGGATTTACAGAAATAAAACATAGACTTGTGACAAATCCTTATCTGGTATGAAATATCTCTTCCACTGGTTTTTGTCTCCTCCCACCAGAATTGCTCAGGTGCTCTTGGCTGTCCTACTGCATTGACTACTGCTCAAAGAGACCATTTTGGAATCTGATTACCAGTTACCAGCATTTCAATTTTTTAAGAATGACAGTTATTCAGTTTCTGGCCCTTTACAGACAATCTCCTTGCCACCTCAGAACTACAGCTGCAGAATGGTTGCCTGGTTTCAGCATCTGTACTAAATAAATGTTGGCAGCTGCTGAAGGCTTTCCTTTCTGCTGCCTCCAACTACAATGCATACATATTATTTCTTCTGTTCTAGATACCATGCATGTAATATGACATCTGGGGAACTTGTACTGGCATGTTCAGTTAACTTTCCTGACATCTTGCCACAGAAAAGAGAACTCTCTGATTAAAATAGAAAAATGAGAGTGAGATGTAAGCTGAGCAGATTTCTCATGGAAGGCGAAGGAAGGGAAAGAGAGAGGAAAAGGGGAAAGGGAAGAGGAAGAGGGAAGGAGGAAGTGGGAAGGGGAAGAAAGGAAAAAACACTTTCTTTAAAACTGTATTGTAATAATTTGAACAGCTGCCTGTCAAAAAGCAGCAAAAGAAATTCCAGCATGATGACAAAATAATTGCCCAGACAAAAATGATCCTGCATTCCCCTAACACAGCTGTAGACTTGAAGGAAAATCTGTGTGTCAGCAGTTTTTACCAGCCTAAGGCTTGCCTCCTCCAGATCAAACGATGCAATCCACCACAACAGTGCACTCTGTACCACAGGTAAAAAGAATACCTTTCTTTGAGTTATCTAGACAATCTGCATAATTAAATTCACAGTGACTGTCTTCAACCTGTACCATCTCTTTCTGTTTCTCATATGAACAAGGGCCTACATAGCCAGAGTCTTGCGTATTTCTTCCGTCTATGCCTTCTGATCTAAGAAAAGGTATTATTTCTAGCTGTAAATCATACTTCTTTTCAACCTCTACTCTAGCAGAACTACAACACCCTGACTACCAGAACTAGGACAAACATCTCATATAGGATGGCTGGTTTGTCTTCAGCTAGCTGCTCTTTCAAAAAGCCCATTTGCCAACATCCCAGGTTTCTGCTTCTATCTTCAGTTCAGAAGGTTACAGAACATTACAGCTTCCAGCAGCAGAAAGGGTCCAAACTGTATTTTCATTCTGACATTCAGCATTACAATTTCAGAGGCCCCTTTCTTTCCCCCCTACATAAACTGCCCCAAGATTAAAGAAACAGTTATGATCTGCTGCTTAGCTCAGTTGTTCAGAAAGGGAAACTCCAACTGATGAGGTCTGCCCTCAGCAATGAGTACTACTAAGTTGATGGGAATAATTTTAGAAGGTTTGTGGGAGATGAAAGGCTGATTCACCCATATGAAAACAAAATCCAAAAAAAGGAATAGGCAAAATAAAAAATGTAGGTCTTGTATGTTTGCTACATGGTTACTTTTCATCTCACAGAATAAAATATTCATGAACTTTACAACACTAGCTGCCTGCTGCTCATGAAAAACTGTTAAATATGTAGTAGGATGATATGCTGTGTGAGCTTTATACATTTAGACATTCAATTTTTTATAGGATGCTTTTAGGATTTTCATGTATTTCAGAGTTTCCCGCACCTCAGTGCCTTGCCAATGCCTCTCACAAAAGGCATTATATCACATGGAAAAAGGGCAAAGAAGGTTGGAGAATTTTCTCTTTTTCCAATTCAGGCAGAAACACTGCTAAATAAAAAAAAAAAAAAAAAAGACAGAATTCATGTTAGACAGCAGAGCAAAATGCAACTAAAGAAAGCATCTCTTTAAAAGAGAACAGACACTGAAAAGTAAAAAATAAAGACCATGGGAGGAAATTCAAGGTGAGAGGAAAAGTCTGGCAACACTCTGGTTTGCAAAACTTCCAAAATTAGATACCTTCATCTTACTGCTGATGAGAATTTCAATTGTATATGGAATACAGAAGAAAACCGTCCTCCTCACTTTACTATCTATAGCTAGGCATACATAAAAGCCCACAGTAAATTCTTTCAATAAAAAGGTTATCTTATCAAGGTCCAGACTCATCTCTGCCCCAAGGAAGGGCCAGCCTTAAGATTATTCCCAAGACATTTGCATGTACAAGTATGCAAACTCAGGTCAGATCACAGCACACTTCTTTTTCAGCCCAAGAGCTACTCTGATGCTGTCTCCTATACCTCTGATAGTGTGAAAGATGCCAGGTTCCAGGAGTTTTATACTTGGAAGTTAGGCTGTATGGTAAGTAATAGACAATATTCCAAACATTCTGAAGGTGGTATCTTTATTTCCAAACACAGCCTGGACCAGTGCTCCATTCAGAAGAGTTGGAAGCAGGGTTTCATGTTTTATGAAAGAGAAAACCTGTTTCTACGATAAACACTCCCAGAGCTCACAGACAATTGATAAATACCATTTGGGTAAACAATTCCCTTGCTGATGTACATGAAAGAGCAATCATTAATCAACTCTTCATAACAGCTGCAGCCTATGTAGTGGCAACAGAACTTCAAAATTTCTTATTAAACACAGAAATCTGTTAAAATGTTTGAACAAAAGACCTTTTGAGTGAGAATGTGCAATATCTGTGCACTACCTCAGCACTAAGTAAATCTGCAAATGTTTAAAAAGAGATAAATATTAAATCAATTTCATTTATAGAGATTTACCTTTATTGAGAGATCTATCTCAGGACTAAAAACATTTTATTGAGGAATACATTTAATGTGTGACCAGAATGTAGCTAATGGAACAACTTTTGAAGCAGATGCATATTGAGTTTATATTTTGTTTTCTTTAAATGTAAGACTTAAGGTAAAGGCTTCATCTTTCAAAGTTGTTACTGCCTGATAAATACACTGATATAAAAAGGTAAAATACAAAAGGAAAGATGCAAATATTCCACACTGATCAAAAAAGTACCATTTGTATAATCTTTGTAGACATTGCCTACATGTGAAATTTGCTTTTTTAGTAACTGAAAAAAATGAAATCTTTTTCTATTCAGTAATTTTCCAAAAACAATTTGCATAAAGCAATATTCTGTATTACATACTTCACTCACAAGGAAGTACATTAAAAATGTTAATTAGGTCATACAAATCAAACACTCAGAAGCATAAAATGCCAGGCTCACTTGCTCAGCCCCTATTCACAGGAACAGAACATGTTACCAGCATCATAAAGCCTATCCCCCATAGGCCAAGTAGGCAAGTATGACTACTGCAGGCATTCTTCCCTCAGCACATATACACATGCATATACAGTCCTGACCAGGCACAATGCAGTATATCTTGAAACGTAAGGGCAGCTTTCAATCTGCTTCTGGCACTCTTAGGAGCCATTTGCCATAATCCCAAATCCTGACAAAGAGGCATAATCAATCTGTAGGCAGTTTAAAGGACCAGGTTTTCAGGATCAGCAGTCAGACTGATTATAATCCAATGCAATGCTCCATGATACCTAACCATACATTCTGCAGCAGCTGAAGAGAGGGGATTTTTACTTCCCAAAAGAACTGTAATTATCTTCCACAGGCAAAGCCTGCAGATTCTTTGCAGGACAACAACTGCAGACCGATGTCCTATTGCCTTAACTCTTAGTCCAAGCGCATGTGCTCTCCTCAAGGAATAATCACCTCAAGGCACATTATGTCCCACTAGGGCAGCAAAAAATTATTTATACAAAGGCTTATGCCCCTACACAAATCTGCAAGCTTAAATTGAGCAGATAAATTCCATAACACTGGAAACTAATCTTCTACCTAATTCTCCTTTTTCGTCTTTAGGTAATAATCAAGCCATGAGTTCTACTTACCTGAAACAGAACTACATTAATTTCATTCAAATGCAGTTGGAGTCATTTCACGAATTAATATTTTTCTTTTAGCAGAGAACATGGACTGGCCAAATCAGCAAACCTGGTGTTTAAATGTCTTCATGACAGAATTGTTTATTTTCCACAGAACTGGACGCAAATCTGATGTTTAGTACAGCTGAAACTAAGGCTGCTGCTCTTAGCCTAAGTACTCAGAGGAGAAAAGCCCTCACAGCAGCCTTTTATCCTTTCACCTACTGCAAAGCCTTCCAGAAGGGAGATGATGCTGGGAAGGCCGGGACCACTGGCTGGGGTGAGGCAACATGGCAATCTGTGGAAAGCATGCAGACTTTGAAGCCAAGCCAAAGCCAATCTTCCTCACGCTCAAGAGCTTTCTGTTAAATTAATTAAAATCAAGCCTTGTTGCTAACATACCTTGTCAATCATATTTCAGAGCAGAAAGAATGTGTTCACAGTGCAGTTACATCTTGAAAACCATGATTTATCATGGCATCGCTGACACATCCTGAAGTGTGAGGCCACAAGTAGCACTTTGATAGCTAGATGAGCTTTCAAGCACTGTTTCAGTAGTTTGGGAATAATAATGGAGAGCAATGGTAGAGTTAACAATGCCACACAAAAGAAGCTGTCTAGACAATATATGGTTTTCTGAAGGTCACAGAGGACACCAAACACAAGACATAAAGAGACATGAGCTTTGGCAACAGCCACTTGCAGTCTCCAAGTCCAGCCTGCTTCAAATGATTACAGTTTTCAACACAAAGGAGAAATGTCTTAGCACTGAAAAAACTATAAACACAAACACTTATTAACCCAAGCGGGACTTCTATTGCTACTGTGCTGTACTCATAGTTCACAGAGATTTATTGAAATATTTTCCACTGCAAAACTGGAGATGTCACATGCATTGCTCGCAGAGTAGGAAATTATGAACCCATGAAGGCTACATAAGTTTTAAGAGAGAAAAATGGTCTCACCCTTTGGCATGGCAGGCAAGGTTAACAACATTCTTCCCAACGTGTGTGTGAAGTAAACATCTGGACTTTTTCTATTCTGTGTTGTATTTCTTCCTTGCTGAGAAGTAAAATACCCCACTCTCCCACTGGCTGAATACTAAAACCAGCTGCTTGTCTTGTACATTTTTAACAGTAAATTCACCTGTAAATGACAATCCAATCATTTAGACTCTCAATAACAAGGTCACATCCTATGCTACCCATTTTGTCTGCCAACAGATGTGACACTACAGAAGCAAACGGTTTTATAAATGCATATTAATTTTATCCACTAAGCTTAAGACTTTTTCTAACAGACAGCAGAAGACAATACGTGCAGCAAGAAAGTGCTGTTTCCTCTGAAACGTAAATTTACCTTTCTTCCAGTATAGCCAGTTTGTTTCTTTTTTTAATCAAATGAAAGATAATTTATTTTAAATACCAAAAACTCATCAAAATGCAACACTAATGAACCACACCAAATGGAATACTAAGAATACTGTTTTCCCATATGGTCTTAGAAAAATCTAGAGGATCCATATCTTGATGCTTTAAGCCTCTCCATACAAATAATTGGATGCAGGTATGTCATGATAATTCAAGCTTCAACCATTCTGTGATTCTACTGGAATTTCTTCGGTCAACCAATGACCTAATATTTTTTTTATCTTTGTATGTGTCAGCACCATAGCAATTCGTCTAGCCTAAATAATGAATCCAATAAACTAGCCTTTTGACTTGACTTTTACTTAGAAGCAACTTCATGCTCTTGGCTAGGCCAGAACTATAAATAGGGCTGTGTTACATGAGGGAAATGAAATGTGGCTCAGACTCCTAAATATAAGTTAGGAGGACAAAAATAATGGTATGGGAAAAGACTTACTGTATCATCAAATTATATAAGAAACTCAAGAAAAAGCATGAAATGAAAATCCTAATCAGGTCCAGGAAATACTTCCATCAGTTGCGACAGTGACATTTTGACATTTAAAAGAAACTTGATACTAAACCTAGAATTGTTCACAGTCCTACAAACAAGACTACATTTTGGTTTCCATCCCACATCAAAGTAATTTATAAAGCTTCCCAGATATGCCCAGCAGAATCTCATGCCAAATTCTTTAAGCAACTGCCTCTCAGGCACTTTATTTTGGTGTAATGTAAAATAATAATTTCCCTTTCCCTCACAAAATTAAAATATTCTCCCAAGCCAATTTTCCACTGAATAGTCAAAAGAAGCAAATACTTTTCAATGTTTGATCCTCAAGCAGAAATCTAAGGATGTGAATATTTATTAAAAGTAAAGCAATGGAATTCCTGCACACAAAATTGAGTCGTGACACTGAAAAAAAAAAAAAATCTTGAAATAAAACAAGAAGTAATAATAGTTTTCTGCTGCATCCAGTAAAGAAAAAAAGTGAGCTTCTATTGTGGTATAAACGAGAGTTGCTCTACTGAACTACCCCAGTACTCATTAAACCCAGTTTACAGCACATTACAAGATGGGTGATATATTCGACTACTGACATCTGTCAAGTAGGAATCACAAAGCAGTTTAATTAGTTGAAACATTACTGGCATGCAATACAATTTGGCACACAATACAATTTGGCACATAGTTTTTCTCCTTTGAAAACTGCAGCTCTGAACCATGGAGAACTTCATCAACAAGAAGCCAGAGTACAATTTAATTCTTCTTTTGGAATAAAGGAAGTCTCATGTGACAGCAATTTTATTCATTGCATGTAGGATAAGGACAATCAGCAGATATTTCTCTTAACTCCCAAATGGGATGCAACTGGATCCACATTCTCACGCCTCGAATGTTTCCTTCTCAAACCTTTCAGTGTTTAAAAAAGCAAATTTGTTCGCAGTATGCACATCTGATCCAGGGCTAAAAAATACAACTACCACAAATCATAAAGTCATGCTGCATTCAGAACACAAGCAAATAAAACACATGAATCATAATGTGACCCCTCCTGCAATTTCACTGGGGATAGTCTTCTTTTGGCATGATTCACAGGCCTAAGTCTAATTTTAAAAGGCATATCAGGAAGAAGAAACCATTCACCTCCCCATCAACATGAGGCATTCGGTACTCCTCTGTTTGCACCTAGTCACACTACTTGCTTGTTAATGGAAACTTAACAAGCTCTAGGCTTGAAGACAGCGATTACCATCACAAATCCACAAAAAAGGTTTCTCCTACTCTCACCCATTCCAATACTCCCATTGGCTTCAACCCATCAGATGTTCTTAGTTTACCCCATCAACCTCTGTGTCATTCCATCTGACCAGTGACACATTCAAATGTCACAGTTTTAATTTTCAATTGTGTCCTGAGACACTTGGTACTCCATGGTTAATATTTCCACATGGAAAAAGGCTCTGTGCCATTGATCAAATATGTAACTTCACAGCAACTTGTGTTTCTTGTGTTTCTATCTCTCTCTGTTCCAGTAGCACTTCATCTGCTACTTAAAAAAAGGAAAAAAAAATAATTTGGAAATCCTTAAATGCCTGATCTGTTATGGTGGAGGTTTAATTAGACCTAAAACTAATTTGGAAGTGCCAGCAATATCTTTTCTGAAGAGCATTTAGGTATACTCCATTTAATAATAACATGACATGAAGTAAGTAATGAAATTATGACCGTAGGAGTGAGAATTGTTTTAAAAGAAAGACTATTATTCATACTGAATACCACATGTTTAAGTGATTGGCACTGCATCAATAATTATAGTAGTTATCACTCTCCATTAAAGAGAAAATATATTCACGTTACTAGCTCTATTATAGCAAAGAAAAGAAGACGACAGATTTAACAAACGTTATTGCTGAGCTGGTGCAGTCATTTGCCAAATTTTATTTCCATTGCCAGTAGAAAATTTGTTTTGAAGTCACTGAAAATCTGGGTAGGAAAACTGCTGTTCATACAAACATATTTTATCGATAGAAAGCTAAACGGATATAAACACACAGTGAAGAAAAAAAATATACATTTTTGCAATTCTCTGTGGGATTTTTTCACCTTATTCTATCTGCCCCAAATATAACAGATTCTAAAAAACAATTAAAAGCTTATTCCAGTTTCCATTGTTTTATGACAAGTAGAGTTCCTAAGTAGGAGATTTGGACATTAAAAAAAAGAAATAAAATGCTGCTTCAAGTTCTGTTTCCTATCACAAATAGTTAGATAAGCTAGAAATGCCTTTACCTTGGCAGACTTCGTCAGATAACCATTTCCCATGATGACACCCCTGGTTTCCTTCTGATTGGATGATCTCTCTGATCATTCTCCCACTTGCCCATTACGCTGGTATTCTTTAAATAGTTGCAGTGCCAGTAGGTCACAATCAAAACAATGGCTATGTTGGATACATGTTGAAATTACATATAGAGCAAAACACCACCTCTACTACCAAAACCAAATATATATATTTCATATATATATATGTATTTATATAAATATATATTGTCTAAAAGCTATTGGTTAAACACATAGCAATTATTCATAACATCAACATAGTAGTTATTCACTAATGCAAAACCAGATTCTTCCAAAAAGAGAGCTAGCTCATCATCATCATATTAGAAATGCCATGAAGCAGATACAGTCTATCGCTCCTAAGAAATTTGTCTGGAACTACTTGATATTCCTGGGATGGACAGAAGAGAGAGCAGAGGTGCTTCATTTTGCCCTTTCAACTACACATACGCATTTTCTAACTACCTTACATGCCTCCTTCCTCACCACAGGTGCTTCCTCCACCAAAGAAATGTCGCCTTAACATAGAACGCAAGCATGAGGTTCATTTTGCTCTAAGAATCCCCCCGTTATGGATATTCTGGAGAGCCAGTTCAAAAGGTCCTTGTGTGGGTCACTCCTTACCTCCCTCACTACTGTACACTCAAACAGATTCAGTGGCCAGATTTATCTAGCCAATTAGTAATTTGTAAGGCAGAGGAATCAGCAAAGAAAGGAGGACAAAGACCATGTTTCAAAGCCCTAAGGCAGAAGACCACAAGCTGAAGAATCACACTAAAGCCAAGGTATCCATTTCTGCATAGCTGCCAAAATAATCCCATCACTGCTAAAACTCTGGGCTGATTTGAGAAATCAGCATCTCCAGTCATTTTTGGTATTTTCAAATACCAGGTTTGGTATTTTCAGGAGGGGTCTGCCCCCTTTTTGATTCATATGCTGTTTTGATCATTCAAAGAACTTTTTAACCTCAAATATTTAAGATATGTGCTTTCATTACTTTAGCATTTCTTTCTCATTTTAGTAGCATCGCTGAAAGGAAATTGTTCTGTGACTCTGTGAGTGCCAAACACTGCTGTATCTCTCAGATGAAAAACTTCCAGCAGCATCAGGAGCTTAGCACCCATGGTAAAACATCTGCTGTAGACAGTTAACCTTGACAGTCCTGTGTGCAAAAATATTAATAACAAAACTAGTCTACGCTGTGCCTGCTTACATTCCTGTACAAAAGGCCTTCACTTCAAACTCTGTCCATCTTCATTATCACGTCAAAAAGACTGCTGAACTAACTTAGTCAACTCATACTACAATGATGGGGAAACAGCACTGAGCATAGTGTGCAGGAGGACTACAAAAAAAATATCTGTTAATGCCAGAACAAAATTTTGATCATAGAATCATAGAATGGTTTGGGTTGGACCTTGACGATCACCAAGTTCCAACCCCCATGCCATGGGCAGGGACACCTTCCACTAGACCAGGTTGCGCAAAGCCTCATCCAGCCCGGCCTTGAACACTGCCAGGGATGGGGCAGACACAGCTTCTCTGGGCAACCTGTGCCAGGGCCTCACCACCCTCACAGTAAAGAAATCTTTTCCTAGTGTCTAATCTAAATCTGCCTTCCACAAGCTTAAAGCCATTCCCCGAGAGTCTTCTCTTTTCCAGGCTGAATCAGCCCAACTCCCTCAGCCTGTCTTCAGACGGGAGGTACTCCAGCCTCTGATCATCTTCGTGGCCCTCCTCTGGACTCGCTCTAACAGTTCCACATCCCTCTTATTTTGGGGGCCCCAAAGCTGAATGTAGTACTCCAGATGGGGTATCAAGGAGGGAAGAAACCCCTCCCTTGACCTGCTGGTCACACTTTGATGCAGCCCAGCATACAGTTGGCTTTCTGGGCTGCAAGCACACACTGCCGGATCATGTTGAGCTTCTCATCAATGAACACCCCCAAGTCCTTGTCCTCAGGGCTGCAGATAATTAATGAGGGTTTTTTTTTGGTGGCTATTTCTTCACACAACTCACCTTTTGTTTCATAATTATGCAAAAGAGCTCCTCGTACACCTACAGGGAACGTGCACAGCAGCAGTATGCTCTTGTACAAGGCTGACAGCAAGTTGTACAAAGCCTTTCTCTTCAAAAACTTATTTTCCTGCACCAGTAAGTACTCTTGCAAAGAACAGTTCTGATCTAAATTTCTGACTAGTTTATAACCTTTTCATCTTGGTGAGCAATTGCCATTTAATTGAAATAGGATTTCTTCTGCTTTGAGTTTTCAAAATGAAACAGTCATCTAAGCCTTGTAAATGGGTTTGGGACCATTTAGCTTCATCAACAGAGCGAAGTCAAAACTGAGCACTGTGCCAAAGACTTCATATTACATGCAGAGGGAGAGCATGTAGGACATAGCTCCCAATTCTCCCATGAATGGGAAAGTCCCTCTCTACACACAAGTAGGTCTACAATATTCTCTAGAAGAGAAGACTCATGCAGGTCTTCTCACCTGCCAAGTGGGACTCGACAGGAGAATCTCACATCACTGACACTAGGTAACTCATCCCCATGGGACAGCTGATATTCACAGGGCTAGGAACAAGCCTACACACTTGTACAACAGCTCAGTAACACCCAGACAACATTTACACAAGCAATTTACAGTGTAAAGAAGATGTTTCACAGCAGAAATTACAGTATATAAGAAGAAATTTTGAGTAGGCATTCCAAATAACAGAGCAAAAGCAACTGATTCCCTTTGCAGAGACACCTTTTCAAGTGCTTTTGTTTTCTTCTAGAGGTGCATCTAAGGATGATACTTCTTTCTCCCTTTAACAGGAAAGTCCTTCCCTTGTTGGCATGCAGTCATACTCCATTAATTCAGAACAGCTGCTGTTATGGAAAGTTAACCATTGTATTTCTTATGTTGAAACTTCTATCATTCTTCTCTACTTGTTTTTTTGTTTCAATAAAATTTAAAAGTAATCTAAATTGATATTATTTATTTATACCTTGTCTACAAAGAAATTCTGTTCCATTTCAGCTGGTAATTGGGCTATTTCTGTTGTAATTCACTTATTAATTCAGCAGAACAAAGCTCACCTTAGTAAGTTATGCACATTAATAACAGCCTATTACCCATGTCGCCTTCTTATGAATCTATTAAGTTTAATGTCCAAACTTTAAAATGAGCAGAAGAGACATATTTCTGCATAATGAACTCTGTTAAAAAGCCAACAAATGCTCATAAAGACTCACTACCTCTATCTACACAGGCTTTTAACAGAAGATATTCATGTTTAAATAAGAAATCTCATCTTCCACATTTTTCTGAAATTTGCCTCTATATGAATTGAGATTTAATGAACTCATCAAGACCACAGAGCATACCAGGCTTTGGTTTCTTCTTTTACCTCCTTGCACATCTCTTGCTAAAATGCTGAGCCATGACTTCCATTCCTTCTTTCACAGGACAACTGCTATTCTGAAATTAATGAACCTCCTTTGCACAACTGCTATCAGAGCTCACATGGCTTGGATGTACCAGCACACGTTTCAGGCAGCCTGAGCGCACAATAACATCTTCTCCGACCTGAGCAGTCTGCCAGTTTTGCTTTGGGTGTTTCATCCTTTAATGCTGCTATTGTAAGACTCCTCCGGAGAGCTCTAAATTCTGCCTGTTTTCTTCTTGCTTCCCCAGAAAACCTTAAATGTCTAACCAGGGACAGTCACTTCGGCAACAAAAATAATGGACTCCTCTGTTTGAGGAAAACACTGAAATAATAAATGTTAATATAGATCAGCCCATAATGGACATCTTCCTATTTTTTTCAGGAAATATTTTTTCTCAACAGGGAAATATTTAAACCTATTTTATCCTTTTTTCTAGTTTTTAATGAGCTTTCTACTGAAAATAAAAATTTTTAACTAACAGCACCTTAAAAATGTTGCCCTTTCCCACTATTTTTCCTTCCCTATATCTAAGTTATACAAAAACAACAACAAAATTTATTAATAGTTTCTTTCTCCTCTAAGCTGCAATTTGCACAAATTTATTACTGGCCAAGCAGTAAATACTACCGAGCATTTCAGAAGCTCTTCATGCATTTGAATGGACTCCTACGTATGAAACACACTACAGGAAAATATTACAGCCCTGGCTCAGAAAAGCATGTAAGTGCATTAAACAGGCACTTACTTACATAAGCACAAATATGAAAAGGCACAACATCAGAAGGGATGACAAACTCAGAAGAAGAAACAGTTAAATGAGTATAAAATATGTGGAAGATAAAATCTGTTTGAGTTCAAGGTTTTGGAGGGTATTCCAGAACTTCTTTATTATTTTCAGGTTTTTCAAAGCCTATTTTCAAATTTTGTTTCAAGTAAAACTCTTGCTACTATTTGCAATGAGAAAAAGATAGATCACTCAATAAAGATGAAATATTTTCGGCACAAGCACACACTATAAACGTTTCTATTTTCCCTGTGCTTATTTAGGTACCTCATCGGCTTATTTGTAAATTAGCATGTCTTTTGCACGGAGGTACAAATCTCTTCTGTAGAAGATGCTTATAAATCTTGATTTGTGTGACAGAAATCAAGATTTGTTGTGGCCAAAAGAATAGGATCTGGCACCTCCTTAATCACTTTTCAGAGTTTACTTGTAAAAATAACCCTAAAGCTTGCTTCATGACTAGAAACTGTGGAACAAAGTCATGACTGCCAATAAGAGGCTGTAGAGAAAAAGAAGTTCCAGGTTGCCAGCCAACTCTTCCTGGTGGATTACTGCTCTCTATCATCACTATTGTTACACAGCGCTTTGAATACAAACACAAAATAGCTTCAGTCTACATTGCCTGACTACACAATTATCTTAGCTCCCAAGACTTCTCTCATAGGGAACTACTTTTGTCAGTTGGTGTTTTCAGCAGCTACACATGGAGTAAGAATGCCTGCAAAAAGAATTTATCAGGAGAACACAGAACCTTAAACTATAATTCTGAGGCCACTCTCTTGTTCTGTAAGTGTATGTTCATGATCCACTGGCAAATATATATTTCCCAGATTTCTGTGACCAGAAATATATTCTCTCCTACATACATTTCTAGCACTTCTAAAAGCTCTTACAAAGTAGTATTACAATTAAGAACAAAACAGAAAACAAGCAAGGGTGGGAATAAAGTATGGATCATCTCTCCAAGGTAATTGCTTGTTAATCTATAACTTTCCAGCCATGGAAGTGCAATTCAACCTTTAAATCCTAAAGACTATCTACAACACAACAACATCTGGAAAGATGCAAGGAGATGGAAGCAAAGTAAGGCTTGATGCTTCAATCTTATCGCTTCAGCTGTCTCACCATAATCTGTTCTAGCCAACCTAAAGCACTGAACTGAACTCAATTAAATTTATACTAAATCTTTCCACCTCTAACATAACCCTATTACATTTTGGTATCTTTGGTATGGACACTGGAAAAGCTTACTTTTTTATTTGTAGTAACTTATTTTAAGTCCTCTATGTCTTTCTGAATTACCCTGCTCCTTAACACAATCAACATTAGGTCCTTTATTCTTTCCCATGCACCATCACTTCTAAACTTCGATTACTTTGGTGATCTGGACTGTCTCTATTAGTTAACATCTTTCTTACTCTGTTTCATAGTAAAAACAAACTCATGCTTACAAGAACAGAGATTATAAGGAAAAAGCTACATCCACATACCTTGAAGACTTGATCAAAATAAATCATTACCTTTCATTCAGGGGCTGTAGAGATAGGACAAGGGGTAACAGGTTAAAACTTAAACAAGGGAAGTTTAGATTGGATATAAGGAAGAAGTTCTTTACTGT
>JANHGB010055265.1:0-52099 GCA_026283785.1 Coracopsis vasa
CAAAGAAGTCATTGAGAACCTCAGCCTTCTCCAAATTCAGGGTAGCCAGTTCTCCTGAAAGCTTCTAAAGAGGGCCCACTTTATCCCTAGTCTGCCTTGTTTGTGGCATATCTATGGAAGCCTTTCCTGTTATCTTTCACATCCCTGGCCAGACTTAGTTTTGACTGGGCCTTAGCTTTTCTGACCTGCATGTGTGTGTGTTGATATATCTATGTGTTTGTATATTGCCCTCTGCTCAGCAGGTTTTATAAAAATATATACCTTTATTTTATGTCTAGGGAGCTTTTGGTTAGATGTAGCTTTAACTCACTTTGAATTAAGAAAAATAAATCTCTTCTTGATTAACTGTACTTCTGAAGCTGAGATTATATTGCTACTTGAAAAATATTATTTTTCATAGAAGAAAAGCTGAAGAGGTTTATTAGAACTTGGAGTCAGTTAATAAGAGAAAGTGTTAGACTTGCCTTCCTGTTTTGACTGCTTTCCCAAGCCAGTGAGTCTGCTCTTTCTCAGTATTTCAGTAAAGCCTTTCAGGTAATTCCATCACAATAATTAGGTATTTTCTTGACTGTCCTGTGTTTAAGTCTCTTAATTCAACACATGTGCTGTGGAATCAAAAGAATTGTTACAGGACTGGGGGACAAGATACATAGCACTGCTGGCATGGCAGTCTGGACAGTCTTTTTAAGCCTGTCATTGCTTTGCAACAGGAAAGTAGAAGCAAGTTGCAGCATCCAACCACTGCAGCCAGCATGGCTGGGCAGTTAGATATGCTATTCACCAGTGACAGCCAATGAAGATCACTAAGCAGAGTTACTACTGTAGAGTCTGAGGTATCCGAATATGGCAGACTGTGAGACCCAGGAGATCCACCTTTCTGCACTAGAACTAGATTGCTCATTTTATCCCAAATCTCACCTCCAGCCATTCCTGAGGCTGATCCCCATCCTCACAGAAGGGAAAAACACTTTCATATCTCTTCTCTTTCCTACTCAGCTGCTACTCTAACCTGAAGTTCACTAGTTGTTCACACACATGCACATATTGTGAGTGTCTGCAAGTGAGCAGGTCCCAGCCCATACACCCATCCCAAGCATTCTCTCCTTTAGGTGAGGGCACTGCTGCTTGTGTCCCACCAAAGGCCTGCCCCAATTCAAGGTCCCTGGCAGTCTGCACTGGTTCTGAATGTGGGGCACACTCACTCAACACTGAGTTAGAGTTAAAAGTAGGATTTAATAAGAAAATAGAAGAGACTGTAGCCATCAAGCAAGTGCTCTGAAAAATGAACTGAAGAGCTGCCTGCTTACATGCGACTGAACCCTTTTTCCTGTGCTTGTTCCTCCCCGATTCCTCCCTTATCATCCTGCCTTACCTCCCTCAAACATCCGGTAGTTATTGTATGATCCTAAATGTCTCAGGTGCTCTGTCTCAAAACTGTCTTTCCCCTGCATCTCACTATTAATCCTATACCCCTTTAAAGGGAACTGCCTTAGTTTTTCAGGCAGAGAGTTTCTTTGGTGGGTTTTGCACTAGGAGCAATGGCTTAATCATTCCTTTCTGTGCAAAAACATGGTGTTCTCTATTCTTCACTAATTTGATTGCTTGCTTCACCTGTCAATGATCCTCTCTCCACTGCTGACTAGCAATTTGATTAGCCTTTAATCAGATAAACCAACAGAGTTAGCCTCCAAACATTTTCCTGTTTATAGCTATTCCCTGGAATAATTTATTCAAGAGTCTAGGAAAACAATGCAATTGAAAGAAATGTCCCCAAGTGAGACACAAAATCTAGACACACTTAAACAAAGAACTGGGCAAACATTGTGTTTGTGCATAAAGGAACACATGTGGATGGAGGACTACCTATTCCAAAGAAAATACTTTCACTTCATGGAACTAGACATGACATTTGGGAGGGGCAGTGTGTTGGCCTTACAAAATGCTGTGTGATTAGCAAGTGAAAACTTATTCTTAGAAACTCACAAAAGGCCCGACATAGCTTTTCTCTCATCCTTGACAATGAACCAAAGAAACGCAAGCATCTTAATGCCCTCAAAAAAGAGCAAAACTTGAGTGCTGAACAAAGTGCACTTGTTGGAGTTGGGTAAACTGCAAAAGACTACAGACCCTAAGTCAGCTGAATGTTGGTGGACTGTGAGACCCAGGACATCCCCGCTTCCTATGCCAGAACCAAGGTCTGATCCTAAAAGAGGGAGAGTCTGCACTTCAGAAGGTGGGGCTGCACCCTGTTGATGTTTGGAAAGAAAAATATGTAGGCTCCCAAACCAGAACCATTTGCAAAATGCCCTATTTTCAGCGTTATTTATATTACCATTTTCAAATATGGTTTTGGGTAACATGAAGAGGAAAGATAGGTATGAAACTAGGAAGGCAGTGCTAGGCAAAAGGGCTGTGCATATGCAATAGCCTTGGAAGTACACGTTTTCTTGGCTGTCTGTTTTTTAACAGATTGGTGGTTTGCTCTTGGGTTTTATTTTTTTACTGCATTGTAAATCTGCTAAAATCCTATGTGTTGCAGAAGTTTAAGTTCCTATGTATTTGCACAATTTGGAATGGAATTTGCAATGTATGGGGGTGGGGAGGGTTTGTTGCATATATGAAAAGCAGATATTTATTTATGGAGACCCATAATAATGAACTGAAGTATGTAGGGTAAACAACCATAATAATAATGACATCATAAATTTCTAAATTGCTTTTAGGGAGAAAGGCTTGGGGAGGCTGGTAGCAAAGGTACAAGCATTTTCCTGTAATTGCTCTGTAGTCGTGTCAGTCAGACTCTTTTCTCCTTTTCATTTTGTTTGGTTTTCTTTTCATCCTCAGTGAGTAATCCAGTTCATGCAAGCTGGCTGCTCTTGTAATATTCCTGTTGCTTGTGCAACAGATTTGAAGAATGCTCTGTGTCTCTGTGTGAGAGTGTGCACATACATGCATAGTTTTATCTGTTATTATTTGGAAAAGCCTAAAAAACCTTTTTTGCTTTGAGAAAAATGAACACGAGACCTGAATGCACGCGGCTAGTACTGTCACTACATAGACTTCCCTGTTTATAAAATGGGATTGTCAGAAATCGGGAAAAACTTGTGCTTCTCCTTGATACTGTGAATCAAGCAAATTGAATTAAGGAAATGCTGGATTTCTTCAAGCGTCTTCTGAATAGGAATTACTGACAATAAAAAGCTCAGCATTTTGTAAGAAAGACTCACACCTATGACCCTACCCCCCCACACACACACCTTGAACATTCACCACATGGCACCTTCATTTCTCCTTCTTTTTCTCCTTTTCCCCCAGGTCACTTTCTTTCATCTCTTTTGTGTACAGTTGGCATTATTTTCTCTTCCAGTCTGTGCTGTGTGCTAGCTCTGTCTTCCCAGAAGCAGACGTCTCAGAGGGCAACTGCCTGTTCTGCTCATGATGGTGTTTGTTGAAGTGCACGGAGATGTGGACGAGCTGATAGTTCTGTGCCTGGAAAATATATGCAAGGCCACGATCTGTACACATATCCCTCTCCACAAGTCAGCACCAGAAAAGGTTGTATGAATCACATATTACTCAATAGCCTCTTAAGCATTAAAGAAGGCACAATCTCCTACCAGTTTCCAGGGAACTGTATAGAAGAGCGTTTCATTGTACCCTGAAGGGTCAGCCAAGAAACAGTTTGTAAAATCATGCAGCATGCCACACCTTTAAGCTCTGTGCAGCTGACATTGGTATTCAGTTTATCCTTCCCAGTTATCTGGTGCTAAGACTAATTTCCCAGATTGCCATTTCTTCAAATTTACTAACCTTTTTTTATTTTTTTTTTGTACCAGATATTTTAAAAAGCCAGAGTTTAGGACAATGCTGAATTCTTCCTTTCCATACTTAGTACACCTTAAAGTATTACCTGACTCCTGAGATGTCCAAAACTGAAAGCTTAAATGCAAGAAAAATGCAGTAAAAACTGCTGCAAATAATTGTTATGGAAACATATAATTCAGGGGGCTTCTGGCTGCTATAATACCCTTTTTCAATCAAAACTACAGCTTTTCTCTACGTGGTAAACCATGGGGTAGTGTTGATAGCCTAGACAAAGTATTTAATATTAAGCAAGATCTAAAGAGTTTGCATTCCTAAATTATTCAGACATTGTAAAAATGTATGGTGAAATACTTTATCCTTCAGTAAATATGCCCCAGTGCTACTTCTTCCTTTCAGTGGACACCTTTTCTGCTACTGTGTCTCAAAGCAGTGTTCTCAGGTGATTCTCTAGGTTATGCAGAACAAAGGCTTTGTCTCATTGTCTGTCACTGCACGGTCTCCTAATGACTCTTTAGAGGTCAGATTTCACAGATGCCCTGGGTGTATGGCAGTGGGTAAGCCTGCAGGTCAGGCTGGTGTGACCTCAAGCACAGCTTATGCCTTGGAGCACTGGGTGCCAGGGTCCACAGCCAGCGTGGGTACACCTCCTCTGACCCCCAGGCTCTGCTTCCTGATATCCCTGCCAGCTTTTGGGGCCAGCCTAGACCATTGCCACCTCCAGCGTGTCTTGATTGTGGCATATCTTATGTGCCTTTTAAAAATGTCCACATCTGCAGCCCCTGTGGGAGTGAGACCAAGAGGCATCTGGCCCTGTACTAGTGGTGGCTGTGTGGGTCTACCAGCCTTGGATATCAGCAATGCTGAGTGGTCTCACCACAAGTATGCAGAATGAACAACTGTAATGACATAATATATTTCTAAATTGTTATTAGGGAGTAAGGCTTCAGGAGGCTGTCTAACAAAGCTGTATGTGCGTAGCCCCTGAGCAGTGCTCCGGTTCTCACTTTAAGCCTTCCACCTCTTTGCTGCTGCAGCTGGTCCATGCCCCTCATGTAGTGAGACCCAAGCTGTTGAAACAGTGGTCTGTGCCAGATAGCACTGGTGCAAACAGGTACTTGTATTACAGGAAGATCCAAAGGTGTTGCTTGGTCTAAACCCCAGGATAGACATTAGGAAACAAAAGAAAGCCTAGAAACCATTTCAAGAATGTCTGAAAAGTATTTCTGATATAGTGAATACTGTGACAAAACAGTGCGTGATACTGTTGTCTTCATGGGAACTAGGATTTGACCCACAGAAAGGATAAATTTTTAGAATACTAAATATTTAGAGGCTTATATAACAAACTATGGTAAAGCAATGAGAACTACATTGAAGACAGCTTCATTAGCAAGTAGAAGGCCAGCAAGCCAGACGAGTTAAAGTGAATAAAGAATGAATGTTAGTGGAATGGCAAATTATTTTAAAGCAATAATGATTTTGTTTAGCAATACACAGGATAAAATATCCCTTTGCCATAGATAAATATCCAAAGACATTTCTGAAAGCAATCTTTTAGTCTGCGTTATTCTACCTCTTATTTGTGCGTAGGCACAGGTAATATCTAGTTAACTGAATTAGAACTTCTGAAAATTTGGTTTATCTCATTGGCGTCTGGAAAGCTGCAGCATATGCTATTATTACCTCTGATACCATAAGCGTTATTCCAGCCCTGTATAATACAGAGAACTAAAGAAGATAGTTCAAGTTCCCAAAAAGCTTACACTCTAAGGATAGTAAGAACTGTAATATGCATAAATGCATGCAGGGTGTTACTGTGCAACTGCCAGGTTGATTTCTGTATTTTTAAACTGAGATGGGAAGAAGGTAAAAACAGTGATTTAGCTGTTAAAAAAAAAAAAGTAAAGAGAGAGGATACAGGAGAAAAGAATATGAAGAGACTGATGGAGAAAATGTGTTAGGATTGACACAAGAAAACAGAAGGAATGGCTGGAGCTAGCAGCTAAGTAGAAAGACAAACAGCATTCAGAGTAAGTACTACAGAAAACAGCTTTGTATCATCATCAGTGTTGAAGGTCAAAGCCTAAAATATTTCTGCAGCTGTCCTTGCCAATACAAGTCTCTGGCTGCCTCTATTCAAAATAAATCCCAGATACTATTTAAGTGGTAGCTGGCATATACATTTCAGAATTTGGGGAATGCAAAGCTTTTTTTGGACATCATCTCCCAAAGTGATTTATCATGAAGTGAGCTTTCAGTGACTCACCTGGTGGGAATATAATCTTATTTTTCTGTAGTAGTAATGACAGAATGGTTAAATAACAACTAAATTAAAGTAATGCTTATGTTTCCTTATTACATTTTCTACATGAATTTTTATTTATTATTTCTATTATGTTGTAGTGCTCACTAGAAAGGTAAAATATTTATAACAATTCCAAAGACCCATTTTTCATAGGGAGTAGGCAGTAAGGAGCCTCTGCACAACGAGCCTTCAGCTGGGAGCCTGACAGACATATGGCAGCAAACTGTGTCTGTTAAAGTAAATCTAATTTAGCAAATGTCTACACTGCAGTCACTTCTCCTCTGCTCTCAGTGTCTGTGCTTGATGGTTTAAAGCAAAATCATATATGCATAAATGAGTTGTCATCTCTGTAATGCCTGTAGGACAGGCAGTCACTACAAACTGAGAAAGTCAAACCAGATGGTTGGAGAATCCCTCATCTGACAGGCAGAGTGAAGCACTGATCATGGCTTGGCATTTAGACAATGTGCTTTGGAAAGCTTCACAGTTTGCAGTAATTCAGAGTCAAGCCTTGCAATGGAAAAGGCACACTGGGGTCATTGCACAGTACCATTGGTTTGTCATGTCATGTCATGATCCTGTGTTCCAGTGATGATCTCCAGAAGACCTTTCTTTCCTCTACACTCCCTACAGAAAAGTCCAGAAATGGAGAAGAAAGAATCTCATCTGCTTTGACTTTTTCTTCCTCATATTGTGGAAATCAAGATCGTCTCTTTCATTCCCACTCAACTCTATGGAAAACCCCCATGAAGGCATCTGTGTGTTCAGCCCTTTCTCCACAGTCTTGAGAAAGCCCAGCCACACACAAAGCATTAGTGTTCCAGCACTTTCAGGATCTTCCTTCACGTCTTAGATTGGAGCCAGACTGCCCAAAGGCTTTGCAGGGCCACCAGGGGTTGGCAAAACTGCAGCAATAGTGCCCATGATTTAGAGATGCAACTTGAGGAAACCTGCAGGCATACTTACTGTATGCAGTGAGAGCATCTCCTAAGTCTCCTGAATGCAGGAAGAGAAACTATCACATGCAGAGACTATTTTAAAAAAGTCATTTTTATCATGTCTTCATATTTGCTGCCTCACTGGAATCATAAAACTGCTTCAGTACCAGAAACCTGGGAACCCTACTGTTGGGCTTTCTTTGCTGACTGATACATACGAAAAACTTCTTTACTCTGCTTTATTCTGTTGTTCTCACTTGTTTCCAAACAACTGTGAAAACTTTGCAGCCTCCAGCTTTTCAGAGGGATTTTTTTGTGTAACTTTTCTTTCACTGATGGGCAGAAGTAAGCAGGAAAAAGAAAAGACATTTTAAGAATCAGAGAGAGCTTTTCTAACAAAGCCATTCTCACAAGCCAGTGAGTTGGCAGGGTCTTATTTTTCTTACCTGAGAGAGGAGATGCATGCTGTTCAATTTAAGACAGGAGAAAAGCAATCAGCCACTCCTATAAATCCCTGTAAGTAAATAAACAGCTTCACAGGTTTAATCTCAAAAAGTCATATTCTTATAGCTTCATTCTCCTTCAGTTTTGCTCCATTACTAACCTTTACAGAGCAAAGCAAACAATTGGACTCTCCTGACCGCAGCTCATTGGTTTCAAGCAAGGTCTAGTATGGCTGTGATTTATGTTCTGGACCTACAGGTCATAGCACTTTGTGTTCACCCTCCTATGGATTTATTCTCAGCTGCTGAGGTCATGTCCTAAGAACTCTTGCTTTAGAGACACTTTCTTGGCTGTCTGTTGTTAGTTGGTCTGTTTTCTTTTCAATTGATGTGTAGTTTCATTTGGTCTAAAGATGAAAAAGTCAGTTTATCAATCACTTCCAATGCCATATGCTCTTCTTTTCACATACAAGAATAAATACAAAATGGCTGCCCCAACAGAAGAGTAATGTAGAGTATTTTAATTGCAATGAGAATTGCTAGAAGATGCTAGAAGTGCTAGAAAGCTTTTTCAGTTTTTGTTTGTTGGTGGATGAAGAACCTTTCTGTTGCAGCAAGGTGAGATACAACCCCTTATTTTCTTTATTTTTTTCCCCTCATTTGATTGAGTGATAGATAAAATCTTCTGGGCCTTTTGGCTTTCATACAAACCATTTGCTTTGACTGTGACTGTCCCTCAAGGGCAGGACTTAGTGAAGTCTAGAGACCCGTGCAACCATTTAAAAAAACATTGAGTTATCCCCAACTACAAATGCTACTCTTTTTGCTTCACTGCTTGTGCTGAAGTGTGTGTATTCATATTCAGTTTACAACAGTCACTCTAATATCATAATGGCAGATATGCTAGCTGTCAAGATATCAGAATTTGTAAAATATAAATTAGAATCAAGCACATAACTTTTTGCCAGTGGGTTGTATGAAATCTCTGACCATGTCATTTAAGAGAAGCAGAGAAAATGATTTTCTTAAAATCCTGAAAAAAAACACCTAGGAAACCTGAGGCTCCCCTTAGAAGAGTGCTCTAGAAAATGAGCTGTCAATTTGCTTGCAGGTGATCCTGACAGCAGATCTGACAATACGTTTGTTTGGCTGCTGTGACATATATTAAGTTTCAGTGTATTCCTCTAAAGGTTTAGAGCATGAATGACTTCTAAATAAGGGAGGTGCATTATGCTTTGACTACTTACTTTCCATAAGCAAAGATGTGAAAGGAAAGCAGAGCTTAGAGAAGGAGCTATCTGATCTGATCTAATGTAAAGGGAGACTTTAATCTGGAGTGGTTATAATTCAGCCATGTTTTTCTAATCAATAACTATAGCACATTTCCTTGCACATAATTATGTGATTAGGTTACTGTCATTTAACAAATAGATAAATCTTTTGTATGTAAAAGGCAATTTAAATAGATGCATCTAATACTCTTAAATACTTCCTAAATATTTACAGTACGCTTTTACAGGATATATTTAATAGGGGTTTCTAAGAATATTTTTCTAGCTCTTTTCTGAAGTGGAGGACCTTGATGCTGAATCAGATTATTTTCTTTCCCTGTTACTGAGGAAAGTAAAACATTTTTCCTTCCCACTGCATAAATGTAATTCAGGAATCTGGCTACTGTTCCTGCACATTATAACTATTAACTAGCACTTACACACTGCTCAAAACAAAGGCAAAGATATTATTTTGCTAAAGCTGAGCAAGATCACTAGAATTTAGGTTTTCTAAATCATAGTGTCATGCTGCTTACATTAAATCCCACTCCATATCGATAGCCTGTCACCTTTGCATTTGTTGTATGAAATGTTGAGAGCTGATAAAAGAACCGACTACCTCTCATATTACAGTTAGTGAAAACACATAAAGCTTTTCTCCTTTTTTTTCTTTTTTCATATATATAAAGAAGCCGTGAAAAGAAGCACAGGCATTAATCTGACCAACCCAGATCTGATTATGCCCACGGCAGGGAAGTTTCCTTATCTGCTCTTTTTGCAATGCAACTCAATTTGGCTGTAAATATCTCTCAGCATACCTGTGCAGCCTCCTCACTTAGGTGTCTTGTAGATTTCAGCAGTTTGTAAGCCATTCTCAAAATTGCTTCCAAATTCTTAAAACTTTGAGATATAAACCACAGGCCTCACATTTTGCACTTATTTTTTAATACACAATAACAAGTGAAATGGTATTTGGTATTTCTTGAAATTTCTGTAATTTCTATATGACTTGCCCCTGCCCATGGCAGGGAGCTTGGAACAAGATGATCATAAGGTCCTTTCCAACCCAAACCATTCTATAATTCTATGACTTTTGTTCTTAGGATAATTTTTTTAAATAAATGCTCTACAAAGCATAATGGGCAGCTAGCCAAAAATAACCATAAATGCTTTCTCAGCAGTGGGAAATGTCTAAAATGAAAACCAGATGTGTTACAGTGCCCTGGAAAGGTAAGCAGTCTTGACATGATGCCTCCTGCTGCAATGCAGCAGGCTGATATAAATCAATGGAGTAATGCAATGTCTAGCTACAAAGTTTACATGAAGGCGGATTAAGACACAGAGGTATAGGGCTAGTTAGAAACTTTGATGAAGACAGTTGCCAGAAGCTAAGGTGGAAAGGACTAGGAAGTAAAATCTACATCAGTACTCAAGCTGCAAAAGTATTTGTGGTGTTATAGTTCATGATATAGAAAAGGGGCTGTTTGGTGGACACGAGAGGCTAGTAAAGTTAAAATGCAAGATATATTTATGAGACCAATATTTACAGAATATTTTAATTGAAGGTTTAAAGCATTACTGCTTAATCACTGGTTTCAATGGCACGGCAAAACTTTTTTTTTGTTAAAGATTGAAAAATTGTCAACTCTTACTTTTGGTTAATAGCATACTCATCAATTAACCATGAGCGTCATGCTAGATTGAAGCCTCTATAAATTATTTGTGAACAGAAGGAAGGAACATTTTCTTACACCTGAGCTAGGCACTATTACCATCTGTGAATTTAGTTCCTCAGTTGATATCACCTCTCCAAGTCAAACATGAGCTGAAATTAGAAATAAAAAGATAGGCTTTTATCATTTAGGCATTTGTCTTTTGAAAATGTACACAATAATGCTGTTAATGGGGCTTGCAGTACTTCAGTGTTTAAAAGCCTCATGTACTGACACTGGAAATGTTCTGTACATAAAAGGAACACCCAGAAAAATCTAATTTACTGCCTCAAGACATCTGATTTTTTTTTCTTATTTGTTATTACAGATTGGCCTATACAGAAATGGTTCTTGGTTCACTGTTGTATTGAAAGGTTTCTGTGCTCAGTTTTGTCATTGTTATTTAAGCTAGCAATATCGGAACAATAGCAAAATTCACATCAATACTTTCCTAAAACCACCCTCCTGCCTTTCTTTTGGTAATAAAACACTTCATTGAATGTAAATATCTGGGTCTGGATAAATCATGCTTTCTCATCTCAGCAGTTCAGTTTTTCAATGGGAACGAAAAGCAGTAAATTTTTTGATGTTGACTCTATGTAACTGACAATAAATGAGTTAAAGAATGGACGAAAACTAATCAGATTTTTACCTCAGAATAATCCTGGCTGAGAAAAGACTACCTCATTAATTATACCTGGTCTTGCTTCCAAGAAGTTTTAATGAAAAGAAAAAGATAGCTAAAACTATGATGGCTTTTGTTTAATTCTGAATCTCTGATATTTTCATGTGATTTATGCATCTGGGCTTAAGAGGGAAGCCCCTGACAATCTAAAAGCAAGTATATGGTTATACCTACATTGGCAAGCAGGTTATCTAAGTAGGAGCACAGCATTAGATCAAAGTAGTTGATGTCAGAGCCCCAAAATTACGTGCAATTTTCACATTTTACTTTGGGCTGCATTTAGCCTGGCCTGCAGAACTGAATGTTCTCATGATGTATGTGGTTTGAAACTGTTCTCAGCCCAGATCACTGGTTAAACCCCATTAGTGTGCATTAGATCTGCACCTGAATCAGGGATTTCTGATTAATTTAATCTGAAAGGAATCCAGTTCTCATGTGCCAGAATTGCTCTGCAAAATGGTCCAAAATGCTAATGCAGACACAGCCTGTGCCAGCAAACAATATATATATTTTCCTATCTTTCTGCAAGTATCATGTTAACTGGAAAACTTCACAAGCTCCTAGTTTAAATTTACAAACCTAAAGATATCTCAAATTATGTTCTTTTCTGAATACATCTTGAACTAGCAGTATTATGCATAGATATTCTATGCATAAATCATAGACCAAGATCAGATTGCCTCAGTATCATAACTGAAGCGTGGATTCTTCAGTACATAACACATAGTCAAGGGGTTGGTGTTAACAATCAGTGCAATAGAGCTTCAGAAATACACTTTAAATGTACATAGAACAAGTTATTTATGGAGTGGCTGAGACGATTTTGAATGCAGTGTGAGACTGAATATTGTCATTTTCCATACAGGTAATTTGGTTCTTGATATTATAGCAATCTAAATATTTTCACTATTGTGCAGATGTTTTTTGTTCAGACGGTGGATGTTCTCTTACATATCTAAAAAGTTTTAACAGACTGTATTAAATGGTAAGCACTTTCATTTGTATCCCTACATCTACTAATATATTCCTTAATTCTCCAAGTCTGGAAACATCAGAACCAACCATTTCAATCTATGTCATGTATGATTGTGCCTTTAAACATGTCTTCCTTCATTGAAGACTGATAAATGTATTTTTACTAAAACAGCACAGAAATATACTATGTATCTAAAGAGCCATTTTTTATTTTATGTGAAAAAGACTTAGATACACTTCAACATCTTACATCGCACCAGTTCTAATTTAAATAAACAGCAGTTTCAGGCACTCAGCATTTCACAGAATCGAGGCAACCGTCTTACAAAATGTTTCCTTTAAGGGTTTATGTAGTTCCTAGTTTTACACTACAGTGTCTATTTTTGGGGCATATTTAAGCCAGACACATGCATGTATCTGCAGGTGTCTCTTATTTTGTGAGTCAAGCTCTTTCTGTACACCCTGAAGGATATCACTAAGCCTGTTGTTTCACATTAGTTTTGCATTTCAAGTGAACAAACAAAAAAATGCAAAAGCTAACCTAATGACCAGATAAACGGCCTCAGTGATAAGAACTGTCTATCAAATTGAAACATAGTTCACTTCTGTTAGGACATGCTAAACATTCAGAAAATCAGTGTGCATTTAAGAAAAACCAACACAGCTTAGTGTATAGGAGACGCCCATGATGGCTGTAAGACATAGCCATTGAACTGGCACACAAGGTGCATGTGCACAGCAAGGGTTATTTTTAATAGATAAATCCTGTCTTTTCAAATCAATAGACACTTCTGCAGGCTTTCATTCTCTACCATAGCTTTTTCCATATGCTGTCAACTGTAACCAATAAATCTAAACATACATTTATTGTACATGCACTACCACAGTGTTTTTAGGAGAACACATGAGTTCTAACAGCTGTACGAAAAGGCAATAAACCAGAACCCTTTTGAAAATAAATCATTTTTCCTTTTCTTAAAAAATACTACATGCTGCCAAGATAGATGAAGAAATAGGAGATCAATATAAGGTATTAATCTCTTCAGAATTACAATTATATGCAGTCCTTTAAGCACATGTCTAGAGCTAGTGAATTATTGTATTTGAAGTCAAACTGCAGATTAAACTTGGAGAATGCAGAGCGAGGCAGCCAAAGAGAGGGGGAGAAATGAATCTGTATAAGGGGGAGAGGAATGACATTTTGATTTGACACATTAGCGTCTTTATATTACTGTTCTGCCAGTAAAGAGCCTCTCTGGAGGTGTATGAAAGATTTTGCACTTTAAACTGGCAAAATAATCTTCTTTGCTGTGTAGATTAATGTTAAGAATTTTTCCTTTGCTTGTCTGTAGCAATTCTGATTTTCTCTGCATACATTTTAAACATCTTTTTATTTTTCCCGTCTTCCCTAGGTTTGGGTTCCTGAAATGTGCTAGTCACTATGGGAGGGAGAAAAACAATCTCAGCTTTGTACCTCATTTTTTTTCTAATTGAAGTACCTTCCACACTTGTCACAACCTCAGAACAGAAGGCACAGGGAGGTAGAGGAGCCTTCAGGTGGCAAGCAGGAACAGGAAAATAAAATAAATCAAAGTTCCAAAGACACAAATGAGAAAGAACTATCATTTAAAAGACTTGTTTTCTTATGGCTGTATTTCTGCGCAGCCCCAGACTCACTTTCTTCTAACAGTCTGTACATATACTTATCATTATCTTGGCAACATTTTCATTATCCATTGTGCCACATCTTGGGTCCTTCCCTGTCATAATTTGCTCTTTCATCACCCCTCATATCCCACATTTAAATATTTCCTATCTTTTACTGAGCACTGGCTCCTGCCTTAGAATATTTAATAATTATCAATTGAACTCTAGACCCATATCCCTTTGGTGATATTCTTATTTCCTCAGAGATGAAATTTAAAATTAATCTTCCTTCTCTTACCCACTTGCTCAGTTTCTCAGTTATGGTTGTAATTGTGATGGTAAGTAGTGATTGTCTTTCAGTCAGACAGTAAAAAGGAAAAAAAATGAAGTTCTGTTAACCTTCTGAACAATTCTGACTTTGCCACTCCATCCTCTACAATTTGAACATACAAATCTGAGGAACGAGAAGAGAAGCTGAATAAAAATCAGATTGCAGAAAGTATTTTCTGGATTAAGAAACATCAGTGTGTTCGCACAACTAATTACTGCTTTGAAGACTATAAAACCCAATGACAGGCAAATTTACTACTTTAAAGACAAGTGAAAGCCAACACAAGGTTAAATCCCTTTCATTTCTTTGCTTCCCTTTTCTTAGAATTAGCCACTACAATTCTGTGTGAGGGTTATTTTCTTAATTTGTTTTTGTAAAATGCAAGTCAGAGCCTTTTTAATCTAGATAAATTCTTAGCCTCGATGACTTGCAGCAGCAGGGAGTTCCATAGTCTATAGAAAAATATTCCAAGGAGGTATTTCCACTTATTAATTTATAATCTGCCATCCCTCATTTTCCTTGTATTTGCATCCTTCCTCCCTGAAGCAGGAGGAAAGTTAATTTAAAATAGTTTAAAGTATATGAGAAATCTAAATATTTTCCCCCTGTGCATATATTTTCTGTGCTTCAACAGAACGATGGCCTTTGTGAGTTCAGTGTCTGGTCTAGCTGAAGTTCCTTACCATCCTCTCTGCTCTTCTGTAGCTGACATAACTTCTGCAAACTACTTACTTTGCTACTCCAAACCACAACTGTTCCAGAAAACATTGATCCCAGGATGTGATTTTGAGGCAGCCTGTGTTTTCCCACTATAGAAACTGACAGTTTAATTCTAGTCTTTCTTTTAGACAATTTTGATCCCCAGTAATACTTTAGCTCACAAATATTTACTTTCCTTACTAATTTCCTGTGCAAGACCTTGTCAGAGGACTGAATAAACTACCTGCTATTACTTTGATAATACTGAACTTTAGTACATCAGTGAGACTCTTCAGAAAACTCTGCAGGCTAGGCTTTATCACATCCTGGTCTTTCAACTATTTATTGTTTTACTTTTCCAATACAGATGCAATGTTTATTCATCTGTAACTTCTTGGATCACTTCTGAAGCCTTTTTAATTAGAGGCATAAAATTCGCCACACTCTAAGTTACTGATATAGTAGGCATTTTTAATTAGAGTCTGTGCACTTTGTTAGCTTCTCTGTCCTATCAAATTTAAGCTTCTTCCAAATTCTGTGGTGTTTATCACTTAGGCCTGTTGACTTGAAGCTTTCAATTTATCAGTTTCTTTCAGCATCTTTTTCATGATGACTCAGTCATTAAGAGCTCCTCATCACTATTGTCAGGCAAGGCAAGCCTGACACAGAAAATGCCATTCATTCTCTACAGCAGAGACTGATGCAAAGAAACAACTGTGTTAGAACTACCTCCATCTTCCTTAATTTCTCTTTTTAACTTCAAGGAACTATGCCCAAGTGAACCAGCAACTGTGAATCTGCAGTTTCACACATGTCCATGTACTGAAATCAGGCCTATAATGTCCATTCACCGTGGGTCTTTTCTTTAGTGATGCCCATGCAAAGTATATAAAGGTTAGCATAGTCCCCTCTTAACCTGTTGAGTCTATAAGTTTGCAACCTCAGTGCAAGGGCTTGTCCCATGGCTTTCCTTGTGTATCCTAGCTGAACTACAAGATTAGCAGTGGTGCTTGAATTGCCACAACTTTTGATGCATTCTTTGAGAAAAACTATGCATATTTAACTAAACTGTGATTGCTCTCATATGTTATATTATGAACAACAGAAAAACATGGCATGAATATAAAATATGTTTTAAACATATTTCAGGGAAAGAGAAAGCCTATTGGTAATACTACGCATGACAAAAAATGTTAATCATCTTTATAGTTAATCTGCCATACATAAATAAATACTTTTTTTCATGAGAGAATTTTCTACTCTCATTAATGTAATTTAATAGCTGGCCAAAGGGCAACTGAGATCTCAAAAAAAACCCCAAAAAACTCCAAAAGACAACAACCAATCACACACACACACACAAAAGCAACAACAAAAAAAAACATACCAAAAAAACCTTCCAGAGTTTTAAATTCCAGATCCTAAATAGAGAGTCTGATTTCTAATCTAAAACCTAAGAGCTCCCACTAAACCCTTTTGAAAAGATAAGCAGGATTGGCCTACTGTTAATATTTGCAGGGAAAGGCTTATTAGTGCATTGTCTAGTAATGTTCAGTAGAAACTCCTGATGGCATATCACCATCTGTGTCTGTGCCTAAAATGGAGCTTGCTTTTGAAGATGTGATTTATATCTTTCTTTTACCAATTAAAGTACCAGAGTGCCAAAGTGATGACAAGCTTTTCCCAGTCATCTTCTTAAAATTATGACAGAGTCTTTTTCATTTTTTCCGCATCCTCTCTCTGGAAGTTCATAGGAAGTAAATTTTCAAAGTAGTGACATTAATGGGACTCGTGCAGTTAAATCCCTGTGCATCACTTTGAAAATTTACTTGCTAGTGTACTAATGAAAATTTAGGTCCTTGAATATTTATGATCCTCTATGGGATATCATAAGTGTAGCTGTTATTTAAATAAATAGGTGGAAAATCTGCCATATATGCATAGTTTGTTGGCACTCATGTAACTGCAATCAAATTCTACTGTCCAATAATATCAGATTAATTTCCCTTGTTCCATTCACTTGCTGTTTGCCTTCTCCACCCTTGATAGTTGCAGATTTTCATCTGGATTTCTCTTCCAGGGTTTAATCTCCCACTTAGAAGGATTGTGAGATAAAGACCAAGAACATGGGGAGGGAAAGCATTTTAGTTGGAAAAGTGTATTTGAAATGCTGAAAGCTCTTAGTTTGCCTGGGAGCTGCACAGCTACTATCATCTTTGGTTGGTTTTGAATATTCTGTCGGGGACTGACCTCTTGGATGGGTGCTGAGGGTGGGAAGGAAGGGACAGAGAAGGTTATTATAAGACTCTGTGGTGGAAGATTGTTTTAACCCTAAAATATAGCACAGACAGCTACAAAGCTGTAATTACTTCTGGACCTACTTAACGTTTATAGCTCTAGATGGGCCCTAATAAATACTCAGATTCTCCAGGAGGACTACTACAGTGTTTTCTTGCTGCTGAGTATCAATCAAACACTATTAGAAAATTATCCTCTTGTACCCCATTTAGATGCCACATCTTTGCAGACTACCTCAGGCTCTTGTGGTACTCAGCCTCAACTTGTCCACTGGGACATGGGCCCTGCCCCATCCGTA
The DNA here is from genome assembly GCA_026283785.1 of Coracopsis vasa. Lineage (NCBI taxonomy): Eukaryota > Metazoa > Chordata > Aves > Psittaciformes > Psittacidae > Coracopsis > Coracopsis vasa. Next base: position 17,428 of record JANHGB010055265.1, read on the forward strand.
GATGAGAGACGAAGATACTTAAAAGACTGGTTTGTGGGATTATGTCCCCTGCAGGAGATTGTTAGTTGGTGCCTCAAGTGCCTGCTCTTTCTTCTGTGCACTTCTCAAAGCACAATGAGATGTTTGTCTCTTGCTAAACCAACCCCTGCTGCCCTTAAAACCACAGTTGGGGTATTTCTACAGTAATGTCCTCATGTAGGCAGTTAAAAGTTGCTGTGTCTTCTTGTTGACCTAATTATTTATTTATTGCTTTTGTGTCTGAAAGACTTTTAGAGCAATCTAGTCCTTGAAGAACGAAATGTTTTTATAAAATGATACCAGCTGAATAGTGGCACCAAAATAAAGCAACAATTGAGCATTTTTTAATCTAAGGATTCAGTGGAGAAAGGACCATGAGTATAGTTCATTTATGGAGGCCTGACAGCTTGAATTGTGCCAGTAGCACAGTTTGTCTTCACTGCATTTATCCTTTGAGAAAATAATTAGATCTAGCTATTAAAAATATATCTAATAAAATCAAGGTTTTCATAATACTGATATAAAAGAATGAAGAAATAGCATGTGACTAAGTAACATTGATTTATGTCATGTTATTGAATTACTTATCTCCCTGGAAAACTGTAGCTTTAAGAGTGCTTAAATTAATTACTACTGATACAGAAAGGACCTAAGAGGGACAAGAGTAAGTTTAAAAAAGGGGACAGGGGAGGAGAGAGAAACACAATCTGGGGAGCACAGTTGGGAAGTCCACTTTTAAAATACTAAGCTGAGACCTGCCTGTGTTTAAGATCACCAGAACACTCTTTCTTTTCTAAAAAGAAACCCAAATCAAGACCAGAAACCTCAATCCACTCCATTGATTGTTTGTCCAATTTATACAGCTGTAGGGTGGGATAGTCATTGTTCTTTCAAAGACTAGATATCTCTTTCTCAAGACATGCATATGTATATTTTATTTTATCCAAAGTTTGGTTTTTATTGCTTTTGTTAAAAAGTGGCATCATTCAGGTCTCTTTTACTGCCTCAAGACTAGAAGTTTGTATTTCAAAAGTATTAATAGTTCTTGTAATCATTTCCCATTATTCCTTTAGGGACCTGAAAACATAATAATCTGACTTCAAACTTTGCTTTGAAGACCAACATATACCTATTATGTGTTAACTAAAAGGGAGCAAATATTTTGTGTATGTGTGCATATGGCAAAGATACACAGAAAGAAAAACTCTTGCATGTGTTGCAGTTCCTCTTACCTTGCCATGAAAGCAAAAAATGGGAAAAATGGGAGCATTGTTGCTATGCATCTCATGTCCTTGCTCGTGTCCCCATGGTAACTAGCAAAAGTCATTCGCATTCTGCAGAAGCATCAGGGAAATGCATACATGCAGCAGTTCAGAGGACTAGATGGTAAAGAGAAGAAGGTAAACACAGCTAGTTTTGAAAGAACTCTGAAAGGTCAGCCTCAGGAAGTTAGTAGAAGTTCTATTAATATGTAAACCCCGTCAGAAAAACATTTTTATTTGAAGGATAGTTTGAACCTGAAATAAGGGGCAAAGTTCTGAAAGTTTGTGGTGGTGTAACATACAGTTCATGACACAGATCCTCACATGCTATCAGTAAGTAAAACTCTGAAAGCAGAGATGCTGATTTTTTTCAGCTTCAGGTTTGGTCCCCATTTTCACTGCATTAAAAAGTATAATGTACTTAAGTTATATTAAAAAAAAGTTATATTAAAGTATAAGTCACTACTGTAGGCCTGTTCTCCTCCTCCCAAAAACGTTCTCCTCTCTGTCTTTGAGATTTACGAGATTCATAAATTAATTTCTTTATAAAAGGCCTGATTTCGTAGGAAATGTCACCTGTCGCTTTCATCTATATGTGCAACGGTATCTCTTAACAGTCCCACTTGGAAAAAAATCTACTGAAATGCAAAGAAAATGGAAAAAAGCAAATAACAAAAAAGTACTAAGATGAAAATAATTCCGCATGTTATGGAATTCTGACCTACATTTCACATGCTTTATATGAGGTAGCTTAGATCAGTTCCAACTGATTGTTTGGTTTGTTTTTTATCATTCTACATTCTCTTCTCTTCACTGTTCTTAACACTGAAATTCCGATTTATTTTCTTTTTAAGGTTTTCATGTCCAACTTCCTATTAGCCTTTAATGATGTTTCTCTCAGAAAATCCCAGAGGAGTCTTTCTCTGCTAGTTTTAAAAGGGTGAATGCTTGAATCTAGCATGCTCCAGAATACTCCAGTTAATGTTCACTGTGAAGTATCTGTTATCATTGAATTATTGTTTTTATTAAATGTGTATACATGTATATAAATATACTTGTATATGTATAGATATATGTATATTTCTCACGTACTTGTATGCACAGCCTCACACACAGGCGCACATGCATGCCCATGGATGGGGTTTACTCTATTTCTGCCACTGGCATGACACTGCGAGGGTACAAGGCAGTTTGGGGGTTCCTCTAGAGTGAGGAAATGGCTTTTTGTCAGCCTCCACTCCCTGACAGAGCCCAAGGATGATGGAGGAGGAAATGGCTGTCTGATTCCCCACCTGGCTTGGAACTCTGAAGCCCTCTCCACAGCTGCCAGGTACTGCAGGAGGCTGGTGTGTACTTTGGACACACTTAATTCACATTTGTATGTCATACCATGATCCACATAAAGATATTTAAGTCTGCAGATGTGTTCCTAGCTCAAGACAAGTGCTAGGTACACCATGCCATACCCATCTGACTCCTGCTGGGACCTGTGCTCACAAGTGCTGAAATCCTGGCACTTGCAAGCTACTTGAGAGGGTGAAAGGTATGGTTTTGCTTACAGCAAGCGGCAACGGGAGTGGTGACTACTGCTGGTGCTTCATTGCAGGCGATCATCTGAATCATCATTATGGAAATTCTCCATAAATGTAACTTAGATAAGAAAGGGACAAAGCCAATGCTGCCCTTCTTTCATAAGAGGAATTAAACTATACTCTCATAGCCCAGAAATACCTATATATTTGCCTAATAAAGCCTGAGGCCACATGCACATAACTCAAGATATGACTGTATGACAAATACAGCAAACACAGAAGTTCTTTTCAATATAGTAATATTTGATCATCTGAAATATTCATATAATAGGGATTAAGACAGAGAGAAATAATTTCTGTAGTCTTTCTCAGGATTAACCATGCCTTAGTATACTGCAATTCTGCAAAGCAAACTTATTATTCAGGTTCACTTCCCTGGTATCAAGTTTGCTACAGAAACCAAATTCACTGGAACTATACATAACTATAGAACTAAACTTTGCAGAACCACGCTCTATCCTGAGCTGCTTTCTTGAAGAGTTTGGAATTTTTATTTGAAGCACTTGTCCATCCGGTTTCCCACCTGAGTTCACACTCTATGAGATCAGCTTAATTTAAGCTAACCTGCCTATAGTTGATTTGACTATGAACTACTGAGTTCAGCACATTGTTTTGTATAGTGATATGGAATATTTGTGCAACAATAACATGATAAAAATAATGCATTTGATTTATGGCCCTACATTTCTGATTTTGCATGTATTGGAGTGAATAAAAATAATGCATTTTAAAATAGATCAAAACCTTCTAAATTATTAAAATTATAGTTCTAAATTTTATATAATACTTTCAATAAAAACATTCATTTTTACTACCTGTAATTTGTTGACAGTTAAGGCAGTCTTAATAGATACTGGAAGCAGACTAAAACCCACTGTAGGGTAAAGGAATGATCTTGGGCTAGACAATAAGGGTTCCAGTGCCCTATGTGTCTTGGGGTATGTCCTTGGAAAAGAAAATGCATTTCTTTTTTCCTGTCCTTGGACAAGAAAACACATCTCCATTTTCCTATCTGCCATGTAAAAGAAATAGAGGTTGCCTTGCATAGAAACTATGAGATTGCATTAGCTAATGTTTACACAGTGCTTTGAACTAACGAAGCATTACAGTGCAAAGCATTACTTTCAGCCACGGCACTTCAAGGATGTAGAAAGGATCAAATATCCTTTTCACTTACACACATTGAAGAGGAGGCCTGATTTTATTTTTAAGTTCTAACATCCTTTTGGCTTTTTATTTTACTTCAAGGTTGCTTCTTACCTTTTACTGACTACTTACTTTAAATTTCTTTTTGTATGTCCTCTCTTTTGTTATAAAAATTGATTCGAGGTTTGTGTACAGCTGCTTAACTGGATGCCTGGCAGAAGGAGTAATGTATCCTAAAAAAGAAGGTTCCTTATTTCAAGAGTATTGCATACTGCAAGAATATCCACATCCACTGTTCAGTTTCTATTACTAGAGTGGCACAGGCTTGTTCAGCATTATCTTGAGTTTACTATGTCATAGTACGATATGCTTGAAAGGATTTATATTTTAGGTGATGTACAGTCACATGTAGGCAGCTTTACGTAATTTACTGCTTGTACTGAGTAAATCGATGTTTGCTCTAAAAAGGAGACCACAAATGTGACTTGTAAGCCATTAGTTTTCAAAGTCTGTATTTTAATAATATGTATTTTAATGATGCCACTGAATATTTCTTGGGCAGGAGCAGAGTTGCTTAGAGCAACAAGTGCAACACAGCTGGCATATACCCCTGTGACTTTTTTTTTCTGGACTGCTGGCAGCAGCCACATTTTTAACCACACCAAGTTCAGTTAGAACTGAACTTCCTTCAGGGAAAAAGGTTGTTGTAAGAAGTCCAGCCTGGGATTAAAGAAGTTTGTACTGTAACAGGAAGAAAAACCCATCTGTGACAACTTGTGTTACTTCAGAGAAAGCTTGGACCATTATGTAGAACTAACTGTACTTGTATTTCTCCTGCCCCAATGATACACTTGATAACAGCATTTAAGAATGAAACCTTTTGTCACTTTTTGCAAAATACGCACTTCTAACTTCTAGGAAACATTCCTTTTGCTGTAGCACATGAATTATTTCAGTAGGAAGCAGCGCCATGATTTTGGGAGTTACACAGAAGAACAGCCATGCCTACTGTGGAAAGGAATAAATGCTAAAGACACATTTTTTAAGTATCCTCTAAGATTAGAGTTGCACATTAATAGACCACTTTCCTCTACTGTCTGCATTGTTTTGAATTAGTTCCTAAAACATCAGCTGATTCTACGTGCTCACAGGTTACTTTTTTGTTGGTAAACTTATTCTGCTACAGTACTTTTTACTACAGAACATAGAGTTCACACATGCCCCTTCTGCTGTGTGTAGCAGAACTGATTTGGCAGTATAATAACTAAAGACCATACTTAATTTGTCATTTCTTATGAGGTCTGACTATGAAATACCATCCATTTAAATATGCACAATAACCTCATGGAAGATGTGCTTTGAAGACATAAAAGGTAGCAGGAGGGAGAAAAAGAAACTTACATCTCACCAAGTTTCTGCGTGGTATGCCAGGAAATATCATTGGGCTTTACAACTGTTTCAAAAATATTACTGTATTTAGGTGTCTAACACTCTTGAAAATGAAAATGTGACATATGGCAGTCTCAGACTTCTTTAAAGATGTTAAATGCAAGCTTTGGAAATTTCTTCTTTCTCATGTCTGACTGGGCCTTGGCTTGCCTGAATGTGCAGCAGGAAGTAAACTTCAGAGATGTAAGTCTTCACAAAAAGCAGGTAATTCTTGTGAGTTAATAGATCTAAAGGTTGAAGAAAACCACAAAAAAGCAAGTTTGTACCATCTGAAGTTTCATGGCTTTTAAAGACATGTACAGGAGATTGAAATGGTTGGACTTGATGTTCTTAAAGGTCTATTCTAACATAAAGGATTTTGTGGTTAAGCCATGTACAGGAGTGCAGGAGTTTTCCTGTTCATAATCAGGAGCTTCTGATCTCAGACGCAGAACAGTTTTATCCGCACTGTTTATTCAACACTTTCTTTCCATACCCAAAATTTTAACGTAAATATTAGTCCAGTGAAGTTTGATTTTCAAGGCCAATAAGAGATTGCTTGAAGGCTGTATTTAATTGAATTCTGCTTTTAAGAGACATCTGACAGAGCCAGGATGTATTCCTGCAATGCCACATACCTTCTCTTCTCTTCATTTTGTGTTTTTCCTTCCCTCCTTGATTTGGGCACAATTCCATCAGTGGATTTGGGGACAGGAAACCATACTGACCAGTGGTTTACACCTATACAGCTGCCTGCTTTCATTAGCTATTCAAACTCACACTCTTATAAGTTATGGGGTATTTCAATAGAAGTGATATTTTTTCTTTTACAGAAAAATGCTACTAAATCAACACTTTGCTAAATCACCTTCCCATTATCCTCTTAATAATAGAAATGCAAAAGTGTAGAAACCCAATAACTGATAATATGCAAAATTTCAATCCATTCTTACCAACATTTAAGCTATTTTCTTTAAATTTGATTAAATTTATTATTGCTGAAACCTTGGAAGAAAGTGTGGAATAACTGTTTAGTTACCACTGTGGAATTCACTATTCCATACAATAGTTTTCCATTGGTATATTAACTATTAGTCCTCTACTGACCCTTGTATGCTTTTTTTTGTTCACATAATACAATAAACATATTGTTAATGAAAACTTTTCACAACCCTCAATAGCAGTGACTTACTACAATACTTTTTGTTCTCATTATCTACATGACTGACTGCTTTTGTAAAGGAACAAATAAAAGTTATCAACTTAGGCTGGGAACTGACTGTAAGTATCAGGTTCAGACACAATGCAAAGGGAAAGGTCTTCTAAAATAAGCTATTTTCAATTCAAGAAATGAGAATCTTTTGAAAATGTATTTTAAGCATACTAGATATGCAAGAAGTACTTTCTCAATAACATTAAAACAAGTTCAAATATATTGTAAAACCCTACAAGTAAACTGAAGGAAAACTATTCAAATATTTACGTTAATTAAGTAAAGTATTAAGATCTGTTATTTATAGATTAGATTGCCATATATTTGACCATAGGTTTTCTGCCCTTAAAAATAAAATGCTTGGCTCCCTATCAAGTGTCTAATGGTAAATTTAAAGTTACAGAAAAATAGATTTGCTTTTCTCCTTAGTTACCTTTCAAAGCCTTTAAAATTAGTCCACATATCCCCAATGTTCTCTGTCAGCAGGCTGAACAACAACAGATAATCTTTCTAAATTCAGTTTTAGTCCAATGCTTAGCCACCAGAGGCTCCTACTGGACGTGCATGACATATGTTTGAAAAATATATCAACAACAAAAAAAGAAAAAAGCCATAGGTGAGCAACCAAACAACACTAACAGCAAAGAAAAAAACATGCTGAATTCAAAGAACTAATGAATTGCTTGCCCTGTGTTTTCAGCAAATTCCCATGAATTACAAATATTGATTCATGGACGATCTGATATTCAAAAAGGGGAGATACATAATGCATATTTTTAATAATGAAAAGCTTAGACTCTTAAGTCACAGTACTGCTCAGCACTGTTCACTTTTAGTATCTCTCTTCCAGCAAATTTAATTCTATCTGTTCTGAAACATCTCATTATTCCTGCTGCCATGATTCCCAGAATTCAGTGGACAAATTCTCCTTTTTAAATTGGCAATAGATATGATTTTATCCAATGTAAAATGTGATTTATGTGTTTCTTATATTTTGGACAAGTGAAATTTTGTGAGTCTCTTCAAACAAAGTTATTTGATTCTTAGATTAAACATATACAGTGATGGAAGACTTAAATCCTAGAGGCAACTTATTTCTGGCTTCATATATTTATACCAGGCAATACTAGATCTACTGTTTATTTGTGTTAGCAAATCAAAGTAATTTAATTAAATCTAGCAACTATAAACACAGTATATTGATGTGAGGGAGGAAAGAGAAATCCATTTGACACAGAAGTAAAATGAAGCTGTAAACAATTCAGGCAGTGTTTGACCCTATTTATTTTTTCTGTGCAACTGGTTGGCTTCAATACAGATGTAGTACAGGGGAGAACTGGGGTTTTTCTTTCCTTCAATTACATTTTAGTTCAGAATGCATAGTATATAGCAAGCTTATTACATGGAGAATATGTTGTCCAGGATGACACAAGGAAGTGTTCTGAGTCATGATGAAATAGCATTCTCAAAGCAGCTAACCAGAAACAGAATAGCTATGTATAGAAATAGCTGTGTAATACATAACTACACTATGTACTGAAGCCTAAAATGAAATTTAATTCTATGTTTCTAAGCACAACAGTTTCCTTACATCTATTAATGTAGCAGTTCCATTTATGGGGATTTCTCCAAAGTTTTCATTTCATTAACAATTCTTATCCACATTAATCTGCAGATATCCACCAAAGCAGCAGTGAACAACTGGGAATTCAGGGCTTTAAATCTTCTTTCTGTTTAATGTCTGCACTCTGTCAGGAACTGTAATAATGCACTGGAGTTTTATATCAATTAAAGAAAAAGATGGTTTACTCCCTTTTTTTGAACTATGTAGATGGTAAATGTTCCTATGTAGAATGTGGGCAAGTACCTGTCGGCTAATCTTGTCAGTACCTGTTAATGGTCAGGCAATACCTGCTTGTTAATGGTCAGTGCAAGAGGCAGGATAAGAGAACGGGGGACAGCTTCTGTCACCTGAAGCAAAGAGGAGGCTGCACACATGGCAGTATTTTGGGGAGCGTGGGCTGCATCCCCCCTTGAGCATTCCTCCCCAGGGCAGACCCAGCTGAGCTCCCAAAGCTGTATGTGGCTTTCACTACAGCTCGTGTTGGAGGACAGTGCCCATACTCAAAAATGCAACTTATCCTCAAAGATACAGATGTCCAAAGAGAGGGGTCACCTCTAGATACAATACTGCCTCTGTCCTTCACTTCCAATCCTTTTTTATTTTTTTTTTTCCTTATAGTAAGCATATGGCATAGTCTGCTGAGTACTACGAGTACTTACCACCTGAGTGATAAGAGCTGTGAACACCGAATGCTTCGACAATAAATTATATATTTGACTTCAGAGAAAGATACATGACAGCTAGACCTGAGGTGGCAAATCTCCACACAGAGGGTTTCCACATTTCCCAAATGTAACTTAGTGTATTGCATGCAGAGTGACTGATCCACCAGCTCTACTAGACAGCACAACCTGTATCCAGAGATGTATTGCCTCAATAAGCAAAGATGTGGTGAATGAGAAAGATGGAATCTCGCAGAAACACTGAGAATGAAGGCTACAAATTATTGTAGCTACAAATTAATGTAAAGTAATGCTGTGGAATCCCTCAGAACTGATTTGGAGGCAGAGTCTAGGAAGAAAAATAAAATGACATAGTTAATTAGTTGTTTAAAATTGAAAACCCATCTACACTCTCAGTAGATGGAACAGCAACTATTCCTTTATTGAGGCATTCCTGCCCACTGCAGGGGGGTTGCAACTAGATGATCTTAAGGTCCTTTCCAACCCAGACCATTCTATGATTCTATGATTCACCTGGATTTCGTATCAATTATACTTAACTTTAATAATAACATATTTATAGTAGTGTTGGTCTGTGCTCATTTGGTTTCAAATATCTTATACCAAACTGCCATGATGGATTAGTTTGCCCTTTGAGCTTCTAATTTTCGTTTTAATGGCTATGTAACATATCATGAAAAACAAATACGGCATTGCAGTTTGGTGGAAAGATTTCCAAAGGAATTTGTTGGCATATTTGTTGGCAATTGACACTGATTCTGACAAAACCATGGCTACTTATTAAAATCCAAGGTAATTTTCAAAATATTCAGAGTGCAAGTAACAGTGTCTGCATTACAGTGACCTTCCCTCCTTTTTAGGTCTGTATTACTGTGCTCCTGTTAGGAACCACCATATTTTTTTCTTTAGCAATCACTCTCTAAGAAACATTTACTTTCTTATATGTGGGTTCTGGACTGTCGATGAGTAAGATCAAAAAAAGCTGACTTATGTGCATGAAATCAGCAATGAAAGAAATGAATGACATTTTAAAATGTCATTGAATTCTATTGTATAGATTCCTTATTTTCCAGTATGACAGCTTTTTAGTAGCACAAGGATTAAAAATAGCAGCTTCCTTGATATTTCTGTGGGAGCTTGAGTTTATCCAGTTCACATCTGCTATGTCACTGGGATTTTTCCTTAAAAGTTAAGAATGGCAATTTTTTTTTTATTAGATGAAAGTTGCTGTATAAATAAAAAGCTTGCATGACTTGATTTAAAATAACTGTTTTCATTTATGCTGCATTTTATTCACAGTTTAGTCAATTATGCCTTTCCAATGGAATAATTTCTCACTAAAAGGAGGAGAAAAAAAGTGAAGTGAATTTCATTATTGTACCAAAGAAGGATTTCATTAATATATTCAATCTGTGCTAATGCATTTTAACATGTTTTTACTATTCTACAATAAACTGCTCATAAAGTTTTTAATTACCAAAGCAGTATCAAAAAACATACTGCAGAGAGGTGCAGTCTTGTAACAAAAATTATTCCTTTATGCATTTAATCTTTGCTCACTAATGCGTCTACAGGTACCTGTGTTTAAATAATATAGTACCTAATTCTACAAATATATGTAATTCAGCTAAATTGTCATTCCCAAAACAAGTTGTTCACATTATTTTAAGGTTAACAAAATCGGGACATAGCATGTAGCTCATACATCCCTGATATTTATCACCCAGTGCTGTAGAGCACAGAGTGTAGTCAGAGATCTGCACAGCTTGAGGTCAAATAATATCTGGAAAATCCAAGGATAAATTTCTTCACCCTTCCCTTGGCAGTGTGCTGTTTGCCCTGTAGTGGGCTGTGTATTGCACTGTATGACACAGGACATTCACTGAAATTTATAAGTCATGTTGCATTTATCAAAAAATATTTTCTGCTTATATCATGCAGGCTTCAAGCCATGTGACTTCCAAAGGAATCAGTGATGTTCCCAGCCCCTTTATCCTGTAATACTCAAAATACTCATTAAATGATGGGAAGAATCCAGGTCTCATTTTGTCTGGGCCATCCAAGTGATCTTAAATCAACATCCTTTACCATCTATAATATGGATATTTGGGGATACTGGTGAACAGCTGGCTGAATATGAGCCAGCAGCGTGCCCAGGTGGTCCAAGAAGGCCAACAGCATTCTGGCTTGTATCAGAAATAGTGTGGCCAGCAGGGCCAGAGAAGTCACTGTTCCTCTGTGCTTGGCACTGGTGAGGTGGCACCTTGAAAATTCTGTGCTCAGTTTTGGGTCCCTTGTGACAAGAAAGATATTGAGGTGCTGGAGCATGTTCAAAGGGCAAAGAATCTGGTGAAGGGTCTGGAGCACAAGTCTTGTAAGAATTGACTGAGGAAACTGGGTTTGGAGAAGAGGAGGCTCAAGAGACACCTTATCTCTCTCTACAACTTCCTGAAAGGAGGATGGAGCAAGGTGGGTGTCAGTTTCTTCTCTCAAGTAAGAAGTCATAGCACAAGAGGAAATGGCTTCAAGTTGTGCCAGGGGGGGTTTAGGTTGGAGATTAGGGAAAATTTCTTCACCAGAAGAGTTGCCAAGCACTGGAAGAGGCTGCCCAGGGAAGTGGTGGAGTCACTATCCCTGGAGGTATTTAAAAGATGTGTAGATGTGCCACTTAGGGACATGGGTTAGTGTTGGACATGGCAGTGCTAGGTTAACATGGAGTCTAAACTCCATGATCTTAAAGCTCTTTTACAACCTAAATGATTCTATGATATACTCACAGGCTGGATCCTGCCCTGACCTGGGCAGCCCTCCTATGATGTCCTGTTGGTAACTTTAAAACATCAAGCAGATTCAGGGTCTGATCAGACAGTGCTGGACTAGTTCTGTGGTCTCCTTCCCCATTCTTTATTCAGGAAGGCCCTACATCCCTGTTGCTCTTTGTGTGTGACCATATTTCTATCATGGGATTATACTTGGATGTTTCCTTGCCTGTAGCCAGTGTGCTTGTTTGTATTGGGCCTAGTCAGAAATTAAATCGCATCTTTCAGGTATGCTAACATGGATTATCCCTTAATAGAGGCTGCTCACAGTTTGGTTGAGATGTAGAGTGCACATGAGATGATGTGGACTGATTTCCTCTGTATCACAGACTATTAGAGTTCATCCATTTTCTTCTCCATTAAACCTAATTACTCCTGTTTGATAACGCATTTCTTACTAAAAAAAAGGCATTATATATTAATCTAAACACTTCAAGAGACCTAGAATTACTCCTTTACAAGCCTCTAGAAAGTTAATGGCTGATGGTCTCAAAGGTAACCCAGACAGAATCAACTAATGTTATTTTAGCTCTTTAGTTAGCTAATGTGTCCTCCACACCTTTGATAAGTTGCTTGTTCTGTCTGGAATAATAGTTCATTATCTGAGAATGAAAATCAGGGATGCAGCTTCTGGGGAAATGTGAGTCTTGATTTAACGCTTATAAATGGAATACCATATATGTGTGGACTTGTAACACAGAGCTCTCCACCTCAGTGTAAAGCACCAAACCTAGGAAATCTCTTCCACAGCCAGGAACAGAGCAGATGCTGAAGAAGGAAGGAAACTCCTTGGAAAAAACAACAGCATCTTGAGAGAAAAGACAGATGAGCTTCTTGCTCCCTTGGAGACAGAATGGAATTTTTTTCTCATCATATAAGCCTCAATTTTTAACTGATTCCCCAAAGCAGGTGCCTATCTCTGAAGAAACTGAGGCATAGCACTAATGTTTTTCTTTTCCCCAGCATCTGCAATGAGTCACATGTAGTTGGCTGTCTCAGCTTGAAGTAGAGATGCAGCAACTTAAAGGCTATCCCCAAGCAGTACACTCAATATTGCACTTTTCTATATGAAGGATAACGCCTTCAGGTTCTTCTATTTCAACAAAATATATAGAAATTGTTTTCTTCATATGATGGAAGAAGTCTGCAATACCCAAAGCCTGAAAATGCAGCTAGGTGCTCTTTTTGTATTTAAAATGATAATAGCCTAGAGATGGTTTAGGAATGTGGTTTGTGTGCATGTATATGAATAAAAGATCAACAGCAAACTTTTGTGATGTGACTCCTTTTTAATTGCTATTGCTGATCTCACCTTCAGAAGTTCATGATTACTTGTGCAAGTCAATGTGCAGGACCAGACTGCATTCTGTGATGAGACAGTGCCAGTAACTGCATTCAATGTCCAGGAAAGAGCAGGGTTTATCTATGTTCAGCTGATGCACAGTAGCAGAGTGGAGCTTATTTCCTTTGATGTCTGGAATGTTTTCTTTGTATTTTTTAAAATATGCACACCCTGTGCTTGGTTGATTCACTGCTTTAGCAGTGGCAGGCATGCAGTAGATACAGCTTGCTGGCAGAGATATACCATATAACCATATGGAGATGGCACGCACACAGCATATTATGGGTGCAGCCGAAGTCAGACGCCATGCATGTATCTGGTATCAGATGGCAGCTCCACTGAGTTACAGAATACAGGGAGCCACTGCCTTAGATACTAAGAAGTGCCCAAATGCTACCTCCCCCCTCATTAGCTGCACACAGACAGAAGGCTGCATTGCTCTGCTGCAGGGATGTGAAGTACTGGTGCAGAGTTTAGGGACTGCAAGACAGCAGACAGGTTGTCAGTGATAAATCTTTACCTTTTCAGATGAAAACCCCAAAAGAAGCTTGGAAACAGGAACTCCAAAAAGTGAAGACTGAAAACACTGACCAAACTTCTCCTACCAAAAGATGCACCAGGGGGTTTTGCAAGTTTTTTGCATGTAACACCTGACCAGTGACTGCATCACAATAGTAATGATTGTTCAAGTCTTCAGGAGGTTAAATGAGAAATATCACAGAGCCAGCAAAAGGTCAAAACTGAGCTAATGATAATCATCTAAATGGGAATTTGTACACAGCTCTGTTGTTAAAGCTCCTACACCTTTAATAAGTGCTATAGGATTTCTAACTATCACAGTATCCAGGAGCTCCACTTATTCTTTTACAGGAGTAATGACTGCAGCAGAACAGTTCCTATTGGCAGCATGCCAAAGCAGATGCTTGAAAGTTAATCACAGGGGTAAAGAGGCTCTACACCTATGTCCTCTGTTATGGATTATTCTTCTAATACGACAAAATTCAATTTTGTTCATTTCTTTCATCACAGCTTAGAAGCAAAACTTATTTAGTGCCTATTAATTTCATAAAAAATACACCAAAGTTGTATTGATGTAAATGTTTTTTCAGTGACATCACATTAGGAAACTTTCTGATTTCCATTGGTTTGAAGTGATCTTTTACTACATGGTTGATCTGAAATGTGTAAGGGTTTAGGTAACTTTGACCTGAGCAGAAAAATAAAAAGAGGGTGCTTTTGATCAAGGTTTTGCAGTTGTTATAGTTGTTACCTGGGTTCTTTTAAGTCTTCCATTGCTGAAGTCTGACTTAGCAAAGACTTGTGGTACTCCGGGTTTCCATGGGAGCTGTTTTTATTCTGCTACAGTAAGAATGAGCAGCACTAGTACAGTGCAAGTAACAATAATCAATGGTTTTAAAGATGATTGCTCATTCCCGAAAGGCTTGATTTGGGGGCAACGTTAGCGTTAGGAAAGAGATTGTTTCTCTTGTTAACTACAGAACTGCTTGCAGTCTAATGTTTTGCTTGTATGTAAAGTTGTCTAAATGAAGTCTTTGTTTACCTTTACCAAATATTTGGCATGCTAGCTGTTTCCAATATTTTTTGATTTCATGTTGTTAATTTTTTCATGTAAGTTTTGCTATTTTGGGAGTATGAAAGTGGTGCAGTTCCGGCTCTGAAATTAAGGGGCTTCAGTGACCTCTTTTTTCTCAGCTGCTGCTCATGAGACTAAGAAAGGAATGACACAAGCCATAGATAATACAGAACAAAGCTTCTGTTTATCAAAACCACCAGTCTTCAGGGTTATTTGAATGATAAAGCTGCAGTCTATCTACAAAGCATGGTGCATCTGAAGGAGAATCTGTGGAGCTTTCCATGGTCCCAGAGTGTCCCTCTTGATAAACTGTGGTAAGAGTTGCAAATATAATTTAGCAGCTCATCTTCCTTGCGCTTCCAAGTGAAAAGAGTGCCCATTACAGAAGACTCTGGGAAACAATGAAAAATGTGATGCTGATACTATTGACATAATGCAATGTGTAATGTCTGTGAGTCAGCACTTCTGCTGAAATGGATTTATTTACATACATTTGCCAACACTGAGCTGGTATGCCATGCAGCCCAGGTAGATCTGAATTCTGCTGTAACAAATGTTGATGAGTGTGTGTTAACTCCTCATTGATCTGCTTCACATGATTAATCAATATGTCTCTGTTACTGCAGGTGAACTTCTCTGCCCCACATGGGTTTGCCTTTTTTTCCCAGAATATCTAAAAGATGAAAGTGGCTAAGTAAAATGTGAAGTAGTCAGTACCTCTGATGTATGGTTTTTGCTTAAAATCCAAAATGTAATTTCCTAAACTATATGGTTGATATTATATAGAATCATAGAATAGTTAGGGTTGGAAAGGACCTTAAGATCATCAAGTTCCAACCCCCCTAACTAGACTATGCTATATTTTAGACATGAAGAAAGTCAAATTCAGAGCTCTGTTTGGTTTACAGAAAATCAAATTTTGGCCTGTATTAATTTTTCAGTACTCTAAAAACACCTAAGATATTAAGAAAGCCCTAAGGTACAAAATAAAAATATCATTCAGCTGCTGCCAAATCTGTGATGTGCCTTCATCTGGTATACAAGAAAATACATACATTAGTCTCAGAAAATGGGTAGAGAAGGGCTAAAGAGATAGAGCACAGGACAGTTTAATATTAAAGAACATTACAATTTGGAGAAATTATGTTTGTGAGAGAAATTATCTTTGTGTGAAATATGAAGAAGACTCATAAAAACATGGCTGACTGGGAGAAAGCAGCCATACTAGAACTGGAGAAGCAAACTGAATTACATTGGAGATCCACTAAAGACAAAAGAAGTTTTTCACGCTGTGCATAATTAAATTGTGGAACAACTTGTTCAGGATTTCTTGCATGTCAGGAAGATTTCCATACTAAAAGCACCTTAAATAAATTCTCAGCAGAAAGGTGCTCATCAAGCCAAAGAACCACAGCTAGCTCATCTATGAGCTGCAAGCAGGGAGAGTATGCTACAAAAGTATGACTTCTGTTCTCTTCTTAGACCCACTGCTCTTACTAGCCACTGTTGGTGGCATGGTGCTGGACTAGATGGACCACCCATTCTTGTGTTTAGAGACTGTCTTATAGATAAATATTGTTATACAAATATTGGAGAAGGAATGTAATAAGTAGACTAATTGTAATTCAAAATGAGTTGCACCATTAGATTTCTGCAGCCAGTTAGCATATGCCCAGCTGGATTTCAGTGTTTTTGCAGTATGGTAGATAGTCAAGGGAAAGTAGATGGTATGACTGATAGCAAGGATTAAATGAGTAATCAGGCCCTATTGCCTGTGTGTTTTGAATCTTTATTAGAAAACCAATACAAAATCCTTAAAATTGTAAAAGACTGCAAAAATTAAATAGCAGATATGTAAATTGGACAGCATATGATAAGAACACATAAAAAGAGAAAAGACCTGATTAAAAAAAAAAAGCAACACCAAAACCAACAACAAACAAACAAAAAAAACAATCACCTTATTCAGTTTGAGGGGGGAAACACTGAAAATCCTGAAGGGAAAGACACAAGTTGAATTGGTGTCAAAGTATTTGTCAGTATTTACTGTAAAAACAGAAAGACTATAATTGAATTAAAAGCTAAGTTAATGCTTTCCAATTAATAGCTTATCAGTTTGCAGGAGGTAAAACTGACGAAGAGGGAGCAGCAAGCTGATTAAGATACACACATGCAGGTGCACACACACACCAAGCAGGGAGACAATGAGGCAGTAAGTTCAGCATAATGTAATATGGGTTGAAAACTTGTCTGCTAACTAGTAAAATACAGACTTAGGAAAAGATTATTATAATGAAGATCTCAAATAAATGTACCTTTAATTAATTTCCAGTTTATATTTAAATACAAATAGTGTTTTCTGCTGATACTGAGCACTTCAGAATATCTATCCGTGGTATGCTAAGTACAAGCTGAAAAGGCTGCTTTCATGATCTTTGGTCACTGTTGTTATGGGGATGTCATTTTACTTTGTGTGCACCTGCTCTTCTAGGTTTTTCACAAATGTAAGATACAGTTATATTTTATTATTTCCAGTTGTCTTTTTAGGTCTATCATTTAGTATAATCTACAATATTTGTTAATATAACACTTATCCATCACCTAAGTGATTAATTAAAAAAATATTGCAATCCTGTTGTTAACTTGGGCCACAAGTCTTTTTGTAGCTATCAGCATCTGTGAAATCACTGAGTCACCAAGCATTTTCAGTAAGGGAACCGTTCAACGCAAACTTGACTTGTCAGCGAAGAGTAATTTGAGATGATCAAGTAAAGATCTTGTCTAATAACTCTATAATAACATACTTACACAATGGCTCTAATGACTCTAGAGAGGGAATTAAGAATCATTGAGGAAATTACATGTGGTTTTAAAGTTTGTAATTTTAATTACCTTGTTCTGTAATAGACTGCAATGTCTGCAAACCAGCCATCATGTATTTTCTATGATTAGAAAGTATATGGAACATTTTGGTAACTGCAAATCCAAGTTTATTTATTTTAGTAGTGAAAAATAATTAAAAAAAAAAAAGGAAAGAGAATAAATGCAGCTATAATGTTTAGACTAACACTATTTTGTTAACTAACATCCCTGTGAATCAACATAGTAAATTTTAACAGTACATGTTTTTACCATCTGTGCTCAAACAATGATAGCAGGCACCAAGGGAGAACAGGGTACTTAAGTAGGGTAGGAAACATCAGTCTGCTGCTTTTAGCATGAGCAGAACTTTCAGCTTTTAGGTACCTTGGTCTTAATTTATGCTCCATTTCTAATTAAATTGTCTTGCTGACATGACTCTGAAATCTAGCTTCCTGTGCCTTAGCCTTAATTTCTTCACACTTGATTGATAATGAATGTGGTTTACCACCATATATTGTTTGGATCTTGTGAAAGACATACCACATTACTGTGGGCTGCTACAGTCTGATTGGACGGATGAGCTATACTGACTATAAAGAAATTTGCAGTTAGCATTACCAGCTATCATGTCATGCTAGGCTTTTATTCCTTTCTAAAGAAGATGTTCATTAACTCTCCTTTTAACCAACCAACATCTATCTAAAATTTAAGGTAGCTGATTAGTGAAAAAAATAATCTATAATCATTCATCAGTGGAGAAAAATGGCAGCAAACAGCACGAAATTATACTTCTAAGATGGGAAATAAAATGTAATTTATTTTTTTTTGTCCAACTAATTACTTTCCAGTTCTTGCCACTCTTGAGGTAACTTTCATTTTTGTCACTGCTGATATCAAAGAGCAAGAAAACAGCAGGTTGCTCCAGATGCCATACCAGCATATTGGAAAAGGTTAGGATGGAGCAATAGAGGTGCAGGGAGAGCTAAATGCTATCTTTTTGTCAGCAGGGGGAGAAGAAGTGATGCATGAGGAAAAATAATGAGAAGAGAGACTTAAATTCAAGTACAATGTGCACCAGCAACACAGGTAGGTTTGCTACTTAAAAAATATTTGTTCAGCACATGGCAGCTCAGGAATTACTGTTTTCAGACATGTTGTAGAGCTTCTAATTAGTGCCTACAAGGCTCTGGTAAACACATATGCCTAAACAGCAACATTTACCTTTGTTATATTTGCTTATTATCATCAGAATATTATGACATTATTGACATTGTCATATCCAAAATATGCTGTAATGTGAAAGTGTTTTGTAATTTTCTCCTGCTGTCATGGCTTAGTCCAAAAAAATATACTCTTAATATCTTGATAACTCCAAAATAATAATTTAAAAAAAAAAACCCAGAAAAAAACACCAAAATACTGAACTTTTAAAATTAAAACAATCAAGTGTTTTTCAAGATAACTCATATCTAGTTTTATCAAAAGAATTTGGTGTTGCAGTTGCTTTTCTAATATATGCGATATTACCAAGCAAAAATGTAGATTATGAGAACTGTAAAGGCAAAGTACTTTTTGTGTACATATGTCTGCAAGAAGACTGTCCATTAAACTTTAATTCTGCTCCCTCATGAATACCTCAACATTATGATATAACCTTTAGTTAACCTGTAGTTTTGTGATTGCACACTATTTATTGCTGTACGTAATATTCACATGTAAAGAGCATGAACGAAACTTCTACGGTAGCAATCATTCCAACATTTCCTCATAGCTTAATTCATATCCTTGCAATAACAATAATTTCCTTTTGGACTCACTTGAGTGTTTGTGTATGTACATGCATTATTTACTAAGTCTGGTAAAAGAAAGCAAACAAAACCTCCATTGTGACATTTTCTTGTCATTCTCACAGGTTATCTACAAATATGAAACCCATATCATTCAAGCTAACTCAGTAATAGCTTTCAGAATTTTTCATTCCCTGGAGCTGAACTGGAGAAGTGACGTTCCTTTTGGTTTTCTGTTGTTATAGGAGACATGAGATTGAAGGATTTGGAGGTTTGCTTTGGGCAAGAATAGATGCACATCCTAGTCGCTGCTGATTTCTGCCTTGCATTTGCCAAGCTCAATATATTTTCATTTGTCTCCCATTTTTGGATTCATAATGCAGGCCAATTTTCTTTGCCCATCCATGTCTAAACCCTACTTCTCTAGCATTTCAGCACAATTATGTTGACTTCCTTCACCTCACTTTAGGCAATCCACCTTACAATCTCATGGTTTTAGGGTATTTGAGCCTTTAGCTCATCTCCTGTATCTTTAGCTGAAAATGGTGGTCCTGCTGCTGGCTGCATTTATTTACAGAGTTTTATTTCACAAAAGTATAAGCAGCAGGTATTGCTGAAAGACAGTAACTCCGTGTTTAGATTAATCCATGGGATACATATAAAAGGCAACAAATAGAAGTCCCAAGATGTGGGTGATGTTGCTATCACTGCTACCAGGTCTCCATTCAAGGATACTACAAATGTCCAAATCACTGTGGTTGGGAAACCTCTGGCTTAGATTAACCCTATGGCTGAAGACAGATCTGCTTATATTTGCTGGAGAAGTGTTGGAATAGAAGCTGTTTTCTTCTTAACGGAGAATTGCCTAGGACATTTTATGATGTTGTTCTGGATTTAAACATGACCTCTGGTGTTTCTTCATTTCCTTTATTTTATAGCAAATAAGAACAGAATCAATGCAGTTGAGACTGCTTCTCACAGGCCAGCCTATGTTATGACTCACCAGACTAGGAAATGACAATCTTTTTTCCAACAAAAATGTTGGTGATGGCATAGGTGTCTAAATGAGTAAGAAACAAAAAAAACCCAAAACAAACTCCCCACCAAAAAAAAGCCCACGCTTAAGCAAAATTATTAGATGTCAGGCTTAGAAAGAATAAGGCAGCTGTTAAGAATTCAAAGAGAGGCTCTGCTCAGTGCCCTGGCCTGCTCTAGGAACTTGCTGCTTTTGTTATCTATTTAAATGAGGAAGTACTTCAGCTATTTTGTCTTTTGCTGCTTGCAAAAAGCCTGCCGCAATAAAGAAATGAACTTAGAAGGAGCCCTCTAGAAATAATGAGGTAGAATAAACATTGTCACAGTCTGGTCAATTCTGCTCTGTAGTAGCAAGCTTCTTCACAGCTTTTGGACATCACCTTCTTTGTCCCCTTCAGTCATAATTAGTTTTCTTCTTTTGCAGCCTCTTAGGTGCTCAGGCAGTTCTTGCTGGTGATAAACATGAACTAGTTTTCTTGGTTCTTTTTTTTTCTAAATAAGTTATTGGAATTACACAGGCATGTTCTGGTACTGTAGTCAGTTTGAAGCAACTAATGTTTCAGGAAATACATTTTAAAATGCATAAAAATAAGCTATGTTTTAGTATAATTAGGATTTGCAGTCTTACAAGCTTTAAGAGTTCTTCTTTAAAAAGAAATGTAAAACATTGCTACTGATGAGTATTATTTTTTGTTTGTTTGCTTGTTCTAAAGAGCTTCGAACATTTCTTTCAGTCCAGACTGCACTATACCTTAAGGCTGTAGACTGTTTAAGAGGAGTGAGTTTTTCAAACTGCCATCAGAACAATGAAATAGGATTGAGAAAAAAATTTGTTCCTGCTACTAAGGTAGTAATAATAAAAAAAAAAAAAAGGCCTACACACAGTTTCTAAATTATCCTCTAGCTCCTGTTAATTCCCTTCCTAGCTGTGAAGTCCATCATTGCTGAAGAGGGGAAGAAAACTGTAACAGATAATGTTAAGCCAGAGCAAATGAAAACACAAGTCGGATAGTAGTTATGCATGTATGACAAGTAAATAGGGAATTGTTAGAGAAAGATGGTATAATACGTATTTCTGAATCTTCTGAAAGTATAAGTTGTATGAATACTAACCAGTGACAAATCTGAAGACATTACAGTTCAAGAGACACTAGCAGACCAGTCAGCATCTTATGTATGGCTACTGCTCTGCTGTTAACAAGTTTTCAGCATGATACTTCTGCCCTTTTGCCTGACTGGCCTTTTCCAAGGTGAAAGGGCTCTTCTCAGGATTTCCAAATAGAGATTAATGATTCTAAATGGAGGCTCCTAGATTGTGAGAATGCGAACAATCCTCTTCAAAACACAAAGTTTCTCCAAACGTGAGCTTGGAAGTAACCATGTAACTTTTAGACATGGGTCTATATATATAATGGGAAAGCAAAGCTACCTTTCTTCACAAGATGGGCTAAGAAATCTTGTATAAAACCCAGTGAAAATGAGGGAGGACACTATGAGCAATTCATATGTTCAAGGATAACTTTTTTTACAGGTTGTAAGGTCTGCTTCTGTTTTTTGATTATATCTTTATAAAGTACTATAAATAATAAAAAGTTTGGTAAGATCAATGAATCCCAAATGCAACTATTGTAAAAAACACAGCAACTGATCAAAGAGTACCCCAATGAATTCAAATGCAGATTAGAAGTAAATGAGAACAAGAAAGAAACACTCTCCTATTTTATTGTTAGTTTTCAATGTAGTTTAGCTAAATTATGGGAACTGATACAAGAGCATTGCAAAATCTGCTATGTTCTTTCCCATAAAAACTAACTGAACTCAATAAAATTGTGTTGTGTTCAACCCCAATAGCAGGGGTGTGAATTCTGTAATGAAGCACTTGCTAACATTTTCCATTTGACATAAAATTCTGTAATATAAGCAATGATGTCATCTAACATGAAGTGGTTTTAATTAGCGAACATGACTATTCCTGAACTTAATTACAATCTAAAAAGAAAAAAAATTGCACAGGAAAAATTATATAGGTGTGCAAAGTTAAATTGAAAATCATAAAAATATAACTTAATTTAAATTTTAATTTAAGGCTGTTATTTTCTTACCTGAAATATTAACACTGATTCTCTGAAAAATTAAAATTTCCCATGTCATTATAGTCAAGGATCTGAATAAAGGTTTGCTTAGAATTTTCCATTATCAGTATCTTTTCATGTAAAATTCCATTTCAAATAATAAAAAATATGTTGAAAAATTCAGTTTTACTTATTAACAAAAACTGTATCAGGAAAATATGAAAAAAGTTTGTATCTCATTAACTGAATCTCAGTTGAAATATTTTGCTTTATTCCATGTGGAAACCAGAAATACATGTTTTGCATTGCTTTGAAAAATACATTGATCTCCTTTCTTAGGACTTTGCTTCTGATGACTTTCAATAAGGATTTTGGACTGCCATGTCTGTGGAAATACATACCACATAATATGCTACATAACACCCCATCAAACCTCTGCTGCATAAGTGACCAGCCTGTTTACTTGGAAATAATTTCTTTCTGGGAGCCCACCCACAAGAAAACAGAAAATCCAGAATTGCAAGACCTATTAGGCAAGACAAAGGCTGATTTTACCTGAAGTAGAGCATTTATTTTGAAATGTCTTTCAGTATTCATCCATAATCCAACTTTTTTAATTCTTTAACAAGTTTTTATAATGCCACCCTCTTCAGAAGTAGGAATTTTGTCTGGAATTATTTTTATTAGTTTGTACATGAAAAAAATCGCTAGATAGTAATGCACAAACAACAAAAATATTTTGGTTTGGTCTTACTGTTTGTGCAGTCTACATGGTATGGGCTACATGGAAATAAAATAACAGCACTGCTGATCACTATGTATAATTACACATCTGTTACTATAGAAGGTACTAGCCAGCAGCTTCCTTTTTAACATTTGGGTTTCAGCTGTTTGTAATTGAGGTGTGTTGACCCCAGAGAGCAGCTAAGGCCCCATCCAGTCACTCATTTACCCTCTCAGTGGGATGGGCTAAAGAATCAGAAGGTTAAAAGCAAGGAGAGAATCATGGGTTGAAATAAAGACAGTTTAATATTGCAAGTGAAAAGCAAAATAATTAAAAAAAAAAAGCCAAAAAACAACCCAGAAGTGATGCAAAGGCAATCACTCACCACCTCTAACCAGCAGATCAATGCTCAACCAGTCTCCGAGCAACAGCTACCTTGGAAAAAAATCCCCCACCAGAGAAGGCCTTGATGCTAAGGAAGCACTGTTCAGCAGTAGCTAAAGCACTGGTATGTTATCAACACTATTTTGGGCACAGATCTAAAACACAGCACCATATGGACTGCTATGAAGAAAATTAACTCCATCTCAACCAGATCCAGTACAATCTCCAACCCTTCTTATTCCGGATCATTTGCATCATGCTGATGTCTTACAATATTCAGTGAATTCTCATCAACCACCACCACTCATTCCCTGCTAGGATCAACTCAACCTGCACCACAGTCAACTGTTGGGATCCCTCTGTCACTCCAAAAATCCGGATGTGTTCTGCCCCCTTTCACCCTGTTGGCATTAGGATACACAGTGCACTCATGACCACCAGAGCCTTATAATCATGTAGGTCTAATGTACTGTCAAATCCATACAGTCCAACAAATCTGGTTGCCCCTTTCCTTCTCTTGGCCAGAGGCAGAACCCTTTTATACCTGTCAGAGCGTTCATTACCTGAGCTCCGTAATTAGAAACTAGATGTCCTTTCACCAGCTGCCTTGAAGGTGCTGAACAGAGGCTCTTGGTTAACCTTGCAAAAAGTCAAAATCAGGTTCATGACACACACCATTATGAACATCCTGGAATGTTCGAGAAACTAAATAGCCACTGTAACATGGCAGAAAACATCTGCACCAGGGAAAAGAGAAGCGTCATTCCTCATTTCCCTACAAAGTTGCCCCAGAGGAAAACAGCAGAAAGTTGTAACTGCTAATTGTCTCCATGAGATGGTTCTGAGTACTGGGACAGTAGCAATACACCAGCCAAATACCAGATTAGGCTTGATGCTTTTATCATAGCTCTCCCAGGCAAAGCAAAACAAAGTATTAACCAGCATAGCAAGCTGCAGAAGCCATTAACAAACCCTGAAGTTTGATGTACAGCAAGAAAGAGAGCACACCACAGAGCAGGTGAGGTAACAAACATACCAGTATCAAAATCAAACAAGTCAACATTGCAACCAGCACCAGCAAGTAACAACTTCCCATTAATAGCTAAACAGGTGTAACAACTTTAAATTCAGTATAGCACACCCTGACCACATATATTGTTCTCATGAACCCCTCATGGCTCACCCTGGATGCCAAAGACTGTACTGGGTTGACTTCAGCCAGCAGCCAAGCCCTGACCCGGTAATTTGTTCACTCCATCACAGCAGGATGGGGGAAAGAAACAGAAAGGCAAAAAGAAGAAAAACTTGTGGATATATAATTATAGTTTAATAAACTAACGGGAGGAGAAAAAGAACAAACAAACAAACAACCCCCAAGTGATGTAGAAGCAATCACTCACCACTTCCCATCCACAGACCAATGCCAGAATGCCAGTCTCCTAGCAACAGCTCCCTTGGAAAAACTATCCTTCCCTACAACCAGTTTTATTGCTGATGATGACACTACATGGTACAGGATATCCCTTGGGTCAGTTGAGGTCAGCTGTCCCAGCTGTGCCCCCTCCCAACTACTTGCTAGTAGGCCACTGTGAGAAATAGAAAAGACCTTGACACTGGGCAAACACTGTTCACCAATACCTAAAACATTCCTGTGCTATCGACACTTCTGTGGTCACAAATCCAAAACACAGCAACATACAGTCTGCTATGAAGGAAAATAATTCCATGTCAACCAGACCCAATAAATTAATATTACCTGAAATGCTGTTAATCAGTCTCTGTCTAAAGGTGAAATTTTTTTCTTCAAAAATTCAGAAAAATCTTTATAAGTCTTTGATAAAGGTAAGTATTTCAGCAAAACCAAAGGAAAGCAGATGCTGGTTTTCCCCCAGATAACTAGTGTCTTGCAGATAATTTCATTGCATTGAGGACAGGAGATCAGACTTGGGTTACGAGACATAGGATTGTGACATATCAGGGAGAAGAGAAGCTCTGAAGTATTGCTAACAAATGATACAATTAAATCACAGTTGCAGCTATCAAAGAACAGCAAATGAGTGTAGGATCATATATTCCACATCGACAAAAGAATTAGAGAGAGGATTTGGACAAGGTAGAAGAGTAATCAAGGGCAGAAAACATATAAGAGATAAATAATGGACATTGTGAGAATAATATTACTGGGAACAGGGTGGAAAACTGTGAAAGCGGACTTGCAAAGAATCCAGAACAGCAAGTCCAGAAATCGAACTGGCAATGCGTTCAATGTATTTCATGATGGAAAAGGGGATGAAGAGCAAGGAGAAGCAGGGGAACTGCATAATTTTTTTTTAATTTTTTTTTTTATCAGGAAAACAGTGATATATTAAGAGGCAGAGGAAGAGAAGCCAAATTATTAGGGACAAATTTAAAGCAGAATAAAAACAGGGCAATAGTTTGAATCAGAGAAGGAAAAAGATAGTAGATAGGAATGCAGGATACTTGAGGAGTACTTGATTAGGAATGTCCCAAAATAAATGTGCATCTGAAATTGAAAAGGTGATAGAAAAACTGAAGAAGGATGTTCCAGCTGTTAATCTGGAATTTTCTTTTTGTATGTGTTGTTGTCCTGGAATTTGTCAGTGCTAGATATAGGGAAACTCAGTGATGAATGACAGCTGATGTTTCTAAACATGGTTTTCACACTGTTCTTGATTGTACCAGCATACATAATACATATTTTTCTTCTTTTTATTTAAGCCCACCAATAGGCATTGTATAGTTTTAAGGGTAATGAACTGCCTCATATGTTAATGTATTTCAGTACCCTTTAAGAAATTATCAAAAGTCACCGAGATCACATCCTTTTACTTTTATTTTTATGAAAGATGTCTCATACACATCAGTCCAGGCAGGAATATGTATAAAAGTCCATTAAGAAAGCATAAATTACTCCTGAAAACTTATTATCCAGTCAGAAGTTTACCCTGATGCTCTTCATTATGGCCCTGCATTTGATCCCTGGGCCATAATGAAGAGCATTAAGTTGCAGCCCCAGTGTGGTTACTACTTCAATAAGCAATTCCATTTGTCTGTCTAGAATCCCACTTAGCTATGCTCCTGACGCACTTGTGAGCCTAACTGCTAACCACTGATAGCAAAGGATTTAGCATTTGAGCTCATATGTCAGTAATTCAACTGTGTAACTTTTGTCTTCTTGCACACTTCCCAAAGTTTCACATGATAAAGATTTACTTAGGCAAGAAAAGAAATCAAGAATGCAAGAGCAATTAATCACTTCAACAACTCTCAAAAATAGCATTTGTTTAAAAGATAAATTGAGCAATAATGAAATTGACCTTCAATAACTCAGTAAAACTGTAGTCAAGTGGCTTAGTTAGAAAGATATCATCATACTAGTAAACTAACTCTAACCCGTAAGGAAAACTATAGGTAAAGAAATTGTGATTAAACCAGGTCTTGAGAAAAAAAAAACACTTTAAAAAAAATAAAATCTGAAAAGGTTAAAAAAATATTAAAAAGTAATCCTCTAGTATATTATGTCTATTAACTATCACAAAATAGTATGTTGTTTGTCCATATGAAAATACATATACTGAACATTTTTTTTAATAGCAAATAATTCCTTTTATTAGTCTAAAAACTTAAAATGAAAAAAAAATACACCTTGTGCTTGTGAGGACAAACCATGAACAGAAAAGGGTAAAGAACTACAAGTACTTTAATAATAGTTTCCTTTGCTAGTCCAGCCATTTGGCATTCTCCTGAAATATATACAGTGGACTCTCTGGGTGTCAAATTTTAATTTTTTTTAGCTGAAAGGTGTCAGGGAAGCTGAGAGGGAGCTGGGCTGCTTGCTCCAGGCCCAAACTGCGCAGGGGCCACAAGCGTCTACCATAGCACATACAGAAAAAGGAGGAGGGCAGTAATCCAGGAAGCTGGGAGCTAGTAACAAAAAACCACAACAAAAAAAAGGAGGAAGAGGTGATTGTCCTGCTGTAGTCAACACCGGTGCAGGCTCACCTTGTGTACTGGGTGCAGTTCTAGTCCCCACCATTTAAGAAGAACATGAAGGTCCTTGAATGCATCCAGGAGGGCAACAAAGCTGGTGACAAGGCTGGAAGGCATGTCCCGGGAAGAGCGGCGAGGACACTGTGTTTCTCTGGTTTGGAGAGGAGGAGGCTGAGGGGTGACCTCATTGCTCTCCCCAAGGGCCCAAGGAGGCGAAATGGAGAGGGGGGTGCTGATCTCGCTGGGATCCGTTGATGGGACATGTGGGAATGGCTCAGCACTGTGCCAGGGGCAGTTTAGAGTAGACATGAGGAAGCATTTCTTTTACCTAGAGAGTTGATAAAAAACTGGAACAGGCTTCCTAGAGAAGTGACCAATGCCCTATGCCCATCAGTGTTTCAGAGGCATTTGGACAACACCCTTAATAACATGCTTTAACCTTTGGCCAGCCCTAAAGTGGTCGAGCAGTTGGACTTCATGATCGTTGTAGGTCTCTTCCAACTTCCAGGGTTTTTTTTCCCCTACTTCCTTCATTCCCTAACAGTACATGCTGAGGAAATTCTGGATGACATTTCTTCCCAGCCCTGCACTAGCAGAAGGGATTGAATGGGTATCATGTCCCATCACAAGCACTGGCTCTTGTCACTTTGTGGGAAGGAGGCCTGTGTGTTCTGATGGGAGTGAGAGATCACTTGAGCATCTGAACAGATTCGCAAGAAACGTGTGAACTGGTTTGTGAAACTCTTCTGTGTTCATCCAGTTTACTTGGGTTTTCATGGGATAGCAAAAGATAACATCTCCGACATCAGTGAGGCTCAAAGATGAAGCCCTCAGCCTGAAGCAGGGCATACTCCTGAACTAAATGGTTGCAAATCTTTTTTATGTGGGCAATACCTGCTCATTTCCTTGTGATTCCCACCCACTTGCAGCCCCACACCTCCCTCAAATACTAGTTTTTAAACATACCTGAGTTTCTTTTGGAGTAACAGACCAAAACACAAGAGCTTGAGAACAACGACACTCCCATCAGGAGTTCATCTGGCCCAATGCTCTCTCTCCAGTGACACCCCATACATGTCTAAAGGAGAGTATATGAGGAGTGCAGGTCTACTTCTGTCAGGGTCCAGAGGGTGTTCATAGCCCTCAAGTGTCTGGGACTGGCCTCTGTTGGGACCTGCACTGCAGAAAGCCCCTCAGACCTATGTCAGAGCTTGTAAGGCAGAACTATATGCATAACGTATCATAGCT
Source organism: Coracopsis vasa (assembly GCA_026283785.1). NCBI lineage: Eukaryota > Metazoa > Chordata > Aves > Psittaciformes > Psittacidae > Coracopsis > Coracopsis vasa. Next base: position 46,272 of record JANHGB010055265.1, read on the forward strand.
GTTCTGTTCCATTTTGTTCCATTCCTTTCCATTCCATTCCATTCCCCGCACTCACAATGAGTTGTATAATGATGAGACCATTATTTACCTGAAATGTCAAGGGGTTTTCAGCACCAAAAATGCTTTCAAAGACACAAATCAGAAAGGTTACAAGTGGAAAGAGTATTTTATTTGTTTATAAAGTTATTTATCTTAGTTTAGTTTAGATTATCGTAGTTAATTTTAGTCTAGTTTAGGTTAGATTGTATCTTCTTTTTCTAAATCTTTCAGAGTGGTGCCCAGGCGGTAGGAGAGCAGTGCAAGAAGAACCCAGCCAGAATGGGCTGGGGAAGACCTGACAAGGGGTGGTGCTCAATACTCCAGAGGACAGCAGCAAGTCCCGGGGCCACACTGGGGCCATCCTGTGAGTCCAGAAGGCTGCCTCCCCCCAGATGCAGGGCACGAGGGCCACCTGCGTGGAGCACGAGCCATGAGCCGCTGCCTTTGGGACACCAGGACCCAAAGGAGCCCCATGAAGGGGCTGTGCTTGTCTGGAGAGGAAGGCAAAAAACCCCGGGGACGCTTGCTAGTCCACCCTGGGGGGAAAAAAGCCCTTCCCCCCTAAGCTGCAGGACATGACACCCCGGAGTGTAGAGAGTGCCTCCACTGGTCTCTTGAGGCATCGATCTTCCAGGTCAAAGGGGAGGACCTTGAAAAGGCCAGGAGGATTTGGCGGGTTAATAAATGGTTCGAACGGTGGTGCCATAGTCAGGGGTTTGGTTATTTAGAACGGGCGACTAGATTTTGGAGGCCAGGTCTACTGCAGGCTGGTGGAGCTGGTCTCTCAAGAGCTACTGAGTAACTCCAGTTTGGAATGATGACATTGTGAGGTGGTCATGTATTTAGTGAAACACACTGATTATAACGTGTGCATAAAAATAGAGTGCTGCAGTTTATGTAGTAGTTACTGACCATATCACCAGCTGACAGAAAATTAAACGCCAGAAGGAAGAGAAAAGCATTCAAAACACTGCTCTTGAATTTAGTTCCTTATGGTGCTGTATCAAATCTAATGACACTCTGATGGCACCAGAACAGTGAGCTGTAATTGCCTGTGTCAGACCTACAGTTCTCTGAATGGATATGAAAGCAACAATGACAGTAATAAATGCTTCAAGAAAATCATTCCAGCCTATAGGCTATGTTGTCACCAGAATTACTGCCGGGTCAGCTGCTGCTGTGTAAGGAGTTGGGATAGTCAAACATCAGAGGCAGCCAGAAAGGATCAGCTATACTTGCACTTGTCTCTGTTTTTCTGCTTCCCCAAATGCTCTGACAGAATTTAAGAACATGTTCTACTCATCTTGGAATGGTGTAATCTAAATTTTTCTTGCCATGCATCAGACAATTTTTCCTCTACTTGAATGGTCAGATTTTGGAACTGCAATGAGATCAGAATGAGAGACAGTAAACCACAGCAAATGTGCTTTATATTTAGTGAGACAGATGGTCTCAGTTACCCTATCTTGTTTCTCGTGCCCTATAATCTCCACTTGCCCTGTTAGACACTTTGTATATTTTGAATAAGGAAATTGGGTAGATTTTAATTTTGGATTATTTTTTTCTGAAAGGTTTAATACGTGACTTTAAATTATTTTTATAGGGATAAAGCCAACACAAAACAAAGTCATTTTCCCAGAGAAGTGGAAAATATGTCTGTGAAGCAATCCATTATGCTACTGTTACTGAAGCAAGTTTAAACTTGAGTTAAAAAAGATTCTTCTTATTCTGTAGTCAAACAGTTTGAGATTTTGACTAACACCTGAACATAGCAGGATTGGATCCTGATAAGAAAATTAATTTTACCTCTAGATGCTTTAAAGTTCTGAGTGATGGAGAAGCTCTGATTGATTACAGAACAATGGCTTCACTAATGGATTCAGAAAAGGTATTTCCAAGCTTCATTTGTGTCTCTATTTTGTATAGCACTGTTTTTGCCAAAACATTCTGACTGAGTCTAACCCACAAAGAATCACATAAGTGTTGCATTTACTAGCATTGCAGTCTACGCCATTAATATAAAAACTCAACATATCCAGTGCCTGGATATGATGTTGCTCTACCCCAGCGCAAATCAAAGCCAGCTGCTATTTGCAAGTGCATATGTGGTATCATGGTTCTAAATCATTTAACATTTCCTCATTTTGAAAAAAAGCAGCATTTTGTATATTAATTTAAATACAGTTATTACTATAGAACTTCTTTTAAAAAGAAATGTAACAGCAACTTCATGAGGTGACACAGTTGTGGAAAAGTTTATGCAAAAGTTGTAAAAGGCCTGTTTAAAACAAATTTATTTATTAGCTGAAAACTAGTGTAGTTTTTTGGCTAAAATTTTTCAGTTGAATACAATGAATGAGAAATACCATAAAACCTGGTTTTTGGTGGTAATTTTTTAATGGCTTATCACTCCTATTTCTTTGTGGTTTTGCTTTCAGTCATAAACAATGATGCACCTAACTTCAAAGAGAACATAACGTAAGACATTTCTACTTGTTAATTTTGCACTGAAAAGGCAGACTAGTGGCATGAAAGGGAACTCTTACTGAATAAGTAAGTATTTCAGAAGTCTTTAATGACAGAAACTTACATCAAATGTTCATAGAAGTATTTGCAAAGTTCTATCATTAATAATAACTTCTTTTTTTCTTAAAAAAAAAAAAGTCTCTTCTGAAATCCCCTATCTCTTTTCTTATTTATATCATTAGGGGCTGAATACTGCTGTATTTCCCAGTGTGCCAGATGGCTGGAGAAATGAAGATACAATCACCTCTCCTGAAATTTACATAAAAATGAATGTACAAACTGAGATGAAATTAAAATGAGGGGAAAAAACTCACAATGACCTTGATGAACAGGGAAAAAGGAGAGAGATGGTGAAAAGAAACAGCAAGTGATGTAAGTGGAACTGTAAAAAGTCTCCTACTGTTTAAATTATGACAATTCAAGAATTCTTCTATTTTTATTTATGATGTTGTGAATTCTGCTGTTGCTTGGGGAGGTAAGGCACAGAGCCTGAGACACAACTATGGGCTTATTCCTGAGATACAGCCCTTCAGTTAAAAAATTAAGAAAACAGGTAGTCTGTTTCTTTTGCTTCCATTTTTTATTAAGCTATGGTTCTGACCTTCCCCAAGTTTATTGTAACATGTTTCGCAGAACATGTCTTCATTTTGAATTAATTACATTAGAATAATTTGGAAGGACACAAGGCACCTAACCAGAGCTCTGCTCTGTTATAGTTTAGTAGCATTCAATATTAAACAGCTTTCTGCTTTTCAGAAGTTTTCTTCAGAGATGAAGATGAGAGCTCAGGGAATCAAACAGAATATAGAACTCCTGGCTTCAAGCCACACAGAAAAATCCACTAGCTATAATTACTAGTAGTCACTACTGCTGAGCATTTAAGCAGTCTTCATAAGATGATCAAAATAATAAATAAATGAAAAAAATGAATACTTATTATTACTGCTGTTATTTCATAATTAAAGACAGAGTATGGCTGGTTGTGTACAACTCAAAGACAATATCTGAATCTATAAAAACATACTTTGAAGCCGAGTATCTTTGCATTTTATTGATGATCAGACATAGTACAGCTATTCATATCTCAAGATTGGTTGTCTGAACTGAGAGGACCAGGACTTCTTATGGATTGATAAGTATTTTTTTTGTGGCATCTAAAACCTGAATTGAAAGCAGATCAGCTTAACTATTTTTTTCCTTAGAGAAAAATCCCTTCTACCTTTCACCTCATTGTTACAGGAGGTTCTTAAGGGGCTCAAGAGATACATGGTGAAAGTAGTTTGCTAAAGGTTATGTTGCTTCTGCTGTGATGTATTTTGCACACGGACAGAATGAGAAGGCTGCAGCTTCCAGTCAATGTTTGATGTGATAGCAATGCTTTAAAAAGTTCAGTTTAACAGTTGCAAACTTTCACTTGAAATATGGCATTTTTGTGTCACTTTGTAGAAAGTTTATAGCAATTGTTGAAGACAGTAAGAAATTACCAGTATGCAATTTTAAAGCCTCAGCTGTATTTCAAATTCCATACCTCTGGATTCAACTTCTTTTTTCTTTATTTTTTGTTTTAACCCCTGAAATCAGCATGTGAATTCACTAGTTCTAGACCTGACATGCATAGAATCACAGCTCCCTGTTGGCTCATCACCTGTCCCAGAGAGAGTTCCATACTCTCCAGCCTATCACTGACATAAATAGCTATTCCCCCTCCCTGTCTGCCTGTCCTGTCGTTCCTAAAGAGCCTATAACCTTCCATTCCAACACTCCAGTCATAGGAGGCATCCCACCATGTTTCTGTGCCAGTGATATCATATCCCCATAGCCATGTACACATCTCAAATTCCTCTTGTGTATTCCCTATACTATGAGCGTTTGTATCTGAGCCAAGCTCCAAATGAAGCCAACTCATTAGCTGGAGCAGCTGAAACATCTCTGCATCACTCCAAGCATTTATTATAGGGGCTAGCAACTGACTGGGAGTGTCGGGATGGATTGATGCCCCTCTCCCCCAGCACATCTAGTTTAAAGCTGCCTTGACCAGCATGGCAAGCCTTCTACCAAAGCAGCTCTTCCCCTTGTCAGACCAGCTCCAGCAGCCTCCAGTAGACCTGGCCTCCCAAATCGAGTCCCATGTTCTCCCAAACCCCTGACAACAGCACCACCATTCTAACCATTTATTAACCTGCCAAATCCTCCTGGCCTTTTCAAGGTCCTCCCCTTTGACCTGTAGGATTGATGAAAAAAGTATCTGAGCTCCAGAGCCCCTCATCACCTCTCCCAGGCCTCTGTAGTCCTCCTTAGTGATTCCCAGGATACTGCTGTCAATACCACTAGCACCCACATGGACCACAAGAAGCAGGTAATACTAAGCGGGACTTACTAGAGCAGGCAGCTTCTCAGCAACGTCCCTAATCCAAGCCTCTGGTAGGCAACACACCTCCCTTGAGACTGGGTCAGGCGGACAAATACCTTTCAGAGGTATTTTGAACAGAGGCACAGGTGCCTCTGTGCCTTTCAAAGTAGAGTCACCTACTACTATTGTGAGGAATGAGATAACATTTTGCTTCAGCTATGGAGTTGTGTAAGAAGAAAGGGAGGTAGTTGTTCCTTCTTGAGGGGAATCGTTGCTTAAGTAAGAAGTCGCTTGTGGCTCTTGTCCTGAAAGAAAAAAAAGGAGGGAATTGTTGCAGGCAGTTTGACACGATAGGCAGTTGGAGAGAGTGTAAGTGCCCAGTACCCAACCAATGGGAAAGGGGACAGGGACACCCATGGGTTGCAAGAGGTTATAAAAAGGTCGCCCAGTTTGAAAAGAGTGTGCCACCTTGGTGCGACACACTTTACTCAGCTGACTCATTTTTATTAAGAAACAGTTTTGCTTCGATGACTTTCTCCTTTTCAATTACATCAACAAGTGAGCTTTGTTTATCACACTATGACTCCCTGCTTTTTCTTGGAGGCACTAGTAGTGATACTCTTTAGAGGTGCATCAGCAGGATGTTCATTTGGTGCGGTGTGTGTTTCTTCATCAGCCCTCTGCAGAACTGTGAAGTAGTTCTGGGTGGGGATATCAGATTTTGCTTTTAATTGTTCTCTTCCTCCCTTGTTGCTTTTTTGTTACTAGCTCCCAGCTTCCTGGATTACTGCCCTCCTCCTTTTTCTGTATGCGCTGTGATGGGCGCTTGTGGCCCCTCCACAGTTTGGCCCTGGAGCAAGCAGCCCAGCTCCCTCTCAGCTTCCTTGACACCTTTCAGCTACTGACAGCGTCC
>JANHGB010055266.1:0-10058 GCA_026283785.1 Coracopsis vasa
TATCTGCAGTGCAACTATGGCAATAAAATGAGCCATTTGTCTGAGTATTGCATATGCATGGCTCTTTCTTTTTTCGACGAGTTTCTGATGTGCTAACCTGGTGGAATATGCCTGTCAGCAGGATATTTGTCACTGGTTTTGCACCCAATGTAGCTCAGCTAAGGCAACACGTCTCCATCTCAGCCGCATCCAAGGTGCTATCCAAGCCTTGCTCGGCTTGTGGGAAGAAACAGTGTTGGCTTGGTAGAGCAATGCTGAGGACTGAATTTGTGCTTCAAACAGGGTCAGAATCATAGAATCACAGAAGCATGCATGACTGGGTTTGGGTTGGAAGGGACCTTAAGACTCCTCCAGTTCCAAGCAAGAGCTCCTGCCTAAGAGCTCATCTCAGTCTCCCCTCTGTCAGTTTTAAAGTCATTTATCCTTGACCTATTGCTGGGAGAATCGTTCCTCTTTTGCTCTAAGCGCTATCTGAAACCAGGTGCAGCAGGAAGAGTCTGTAAAGCTGCTAATAAGCCTCTTAAATCATGTGGTTAAAGAACTCAGAATAAGTGGCTGGAAGCAAAGTTTCTTTATCCTCCTCTCCCCCGGCCTGGGCTGTGCAACTGTTGCTTCTGTGCTTTGTGGGAGTGAAATCAAATGTCAGATATTCTGCTTTGGAAGAAGTTGGCAATGAAACATGAAAGGCTCAGGGAGAGCTCAAAAGGACTGCGGATAAACTGGAGCGAGGCACAGACAGGGCTGGGATGGGAGCCAGGGGGAGGGGGGGAAGGACTCGCCTACAACCACAACTCCAGATTTTAGGATGAAGCGACTCCTTTCCTAAACGCATTTCAGCACAAAGCTGATCCTGGCTGCTGCTAGCGCAGAAGGAAGATGGGCTTCAGACCAAAACGTTGCTTCTACTCTTTGTGGGAAGCATCCACACATCCCAGTTTATTCAGCATAATGAACACAGAGCATCGCGTCTCATCGTGGGTCTGTACCGAACACCGAAAGACCTGCTCCCCATCAGCACTGAGAGCACACATTCCTTAGCTGAATCCCACCATAGAAACACCTCAGTGTTGAGCACAGCTGCTCTCTGTGTCATTTTACTGGGGCAGAACTGCATTTTGCTCCCGATTTCAAGGCTTCAGAACACATTTTTACTGTGTATTCCCAGTACTTGTGAAGGGCACTTCCCACCCTTTCCTACCAGCCCTCTGAAGCTGGTGGACCTTTCTCCTTCTCTCAGTTCTGACCCCATTTCAATCATCAGGCTCCTTTATATAGCACTGCAGGGAAAATATATTCTACCCTTCACTTTGCTGAACTATCACATTGCCAGGATTAGGGCAGTGGGGTCACAGGAGCTGATGAAATCCATATGTAATGGCATGCCGGGACTTCTGGACCCAAAGCACGCATCTCTATAAGGGCAAAAGGCAAATCCCATAGCAATTCCCGCAAGGAATGAGGAATGGTGTCCCTGTGCTCCTGGAGTCTCCCCCAAGGCGAGTGCTTTGCCAGAGCTGTGGCTGGAAATTGAATTAACGTTCCAGGAATATTCTATTATTTGCTAATTCCCTTCCCTTCCCTTTTTGTTTCACAATTAAGCAAATTAGCTCTTTGATGAATATGAAGATGCTCGCGCCTCATAGAAGAGGAGTTGGAGGCATTCCCACTGGATTTTCCTCTGAATGAAAACAGTTCCTCAACCGTTCGAGATACACATTGGATGCTTTCCTCCCCAGTGAGAGCACGAAGGAGCACATGGCTCCTGGAGAAGATGACCACAGCATTAACATTCTAATTTCATTTCAAAGTTTCCATAGATCCTCATTATTACCATCCAATCCAAGTCCAGACTGGAATGGGATCCTAAACTTGTGGCTGTTCACAGAAGTGTCTATCACTGAGTTGCTCTAAAAAGCATCTAATGCCTTCGTTAACCAGAGGGATTCATTCAGTTGAAGTCCTTTAGCAGGTAGAAGACTTTGCATCCTTCTAAAGAATTTATTCCCTGGCTTTAAATCCCTTCATAACCAACTTAAGTATTTCCCAACTTTTTTGTCTTGCTGCAGGTTATCAAAACAGCTTTGTTGGCTTTGGGAGGAGCTGTAAGCTCCCTAGTGCACAGCGAGCTGTTATGATAGCTGCTTGCTCCCTATCTCCATCAGCAGATCTTCAAGCACTTCCCACTGACACCTCTCCATCGCATCCCTCTGGGGGCAGGTGGGAGGGAGGACAGGTAGTTGTTTACCAGATGTGGAAAGCCATTAGTGACCAGAGGGTTAACTCAACACAGAACAATGTAATAGCAACCTTCAGATGCAACCCTTCTCCTGCCTCCACCACCCACAAGGCACCAGCTCGATTAATCTGAATTACACAGTCGTGAGTAATAGCCAGTGAAATGCTCAACACTCAGTGAACCCAGTGTCTGGCTTAATGCTGGGCACATCATGTGTTTTCTTGTCTCAGAGAAGGACTGAAAGTCCCAGATTATTAACATCATGCTGGCTCCCCAGCAGATGCTTGTGGACCACTGGCCATTAATTCCATCATACTCATTTGGGTTGTGCTTTTTTGGTCCAGGTTGGGCACCATCAGAACCAACAGGGTAATGGATAGCACAGCACTTACTCAGTGTTAGCACTGCTTGCAGAGCTCATGCCCACGCAACACTTGGTCCCACCTCTGTGCACAAGCATCACACACTCACAGCCACTTAAAATACACTGGCAAATAAAGAAACAGATAAAGCCATCATAAAGGATGCTCTGACAAAGCAATGCAAACCCCCAGCCTGCCAGCCTCCCTGCAGGGAGTGAATCCGTAATGCCTGAGGCTCAGGATCTCGTTATCTAGGCAGGGATGGTTCAGAGCCTCAAACCACAGCAGCTCAGCTCTGTTTCCATCACCTGCAGGCAAGAATACACGGGCACAACTCCCTCCCCTGCACACTGGTGACAATATATCTGGTCAGAGGCAAATAAACCTGAGCTTCTGTTGGTGTTCCATCTACATGTACTGACCCCAGCACCCCAGGGCTCAGCACACAACCTCAGCTCCCTGTGCTCCAACAGCACACTCCTTACAGAAGGAACCCTCAAGCCCGGAGGTATGGAAGCAGACACCTTACCTGTCGCTCTGACATGACGTACAGATACTTCTGATCAATGGAGAAGGCCATGTCTCGAAGGACCGGGCTCCCGTCCTTGAAAACTGTCACCATCTCATACTGAATTCCACCATGGGGAGGACCATCTGCTCGGATCTGGAAGAAGCACAAAGAGATTACAGGTGATTTCATAGCAGCCAAACTCTGATGTTACTTTGGAAGGGAGGAGGATGAGGTAGGAAAAGGCATCTAATACAAAATCTCAGCACGCAACCTGGAGACACAGCAAAGAGTTGGCAAGCAATGTATGGGCTCAGGTAAAGCAAAGGCTCCTTCTCCACTGCAGCTGGTGAATTCACAAAGAATGAGACTCAATCTCCATCACCTCTTGCTGCCACAGAAGCCTCCTACAACACCATCTCTGCCTTAAACCTGGGAGATGCTGCTGCCATCCCATTACTTTCATATTTACAGGATTCAGCAAGGTGAAACCAGCCCAGCCTGGGCTCCCAGTAGCCATCCACCCAACCAAATGACAGCTCCCTGCTCCTGCAGGAAAACCTGCCCAAGCTGTGACAAATCCCATCCCTGCCAGGCGCGGCTGCTGTTGAGGATACGCCATCTCTTCCACAAGTTAATGATTTATGGCCTTGGGGGCTGTGCAAAGGGGAAGGGAGGAGGATAAACAAACCATTTACATTGTCATTCCCACCGGGATTTGCGTATTTGGATAACCATTTGATTGCAACACGGTGTCTACAGAGCTGCAAACAGTGGCAGCCGTCAGGCACGGAGGTGAGAGCAGACGGGTGAGCCATGGCTGGGCAACCTGCTCTAGTGGAAGGTGTTCCTGCCCATGGCAGGGGGTTGGAACTGGATGAGCTTTAAGGTCCCTTCAACCCAAACCATTCTAGGATTCTACACCATCTGCTGCAGCCTCATGCTGAGCTGCGCTGCCTCATCCCCTTTTACTCACTACCTGGCTGTGGTACAGAGGAAGAGGCACCAAGAACCAGCTTGGACAAGCCTGAGCCTTCAGAAGAGGCAGAACGGCGCAGCAGAGAGGGACATCTCTTTTCCTGCTTCATGTGCCCAGGAGGTAAGAAGCAGGCTGTTAAGTACCTTAAGATTTACCTGAGAAATATGCCATCCCAGCTGGAAATACAAGGATATCTTCACACTCATAGAGAAGAGAGGCTCCCCTGCACCCTCCTCCGAATAAATCCTCCTCTTGGAAAGAGCCCTGATGCCTCCTGCCATGTAAAGACATATTGCATACTCAAACGTGTACTTTCTGGATTTCTTGTTCTCCTTGCCCTCTGAGTTCTTAGTGACATACAAGAACATCAGGTGTGAATCTGATAAAACACCCACAGCCAGATGCAGGCTGCCTCTGGCAGCATTAAGCAGGCAGCCCAAGCCTGGCTCACGAGCCCTGAACTTTCAGAAAGGAAAATCCCAAAGAAAAAGGCAGAAGGTCAAATCCTGCTTATTTGCACTGTTCAAACTAGGGTATTTCAGTGCCTTCATAAAACACTGAGAACTAGAGGCAGGTTGACACCAGGATGAGATCAGTGCCTTGCATCACACCACATTGCGATGCAAACCCAAGCGACCCGCGCTGCCTCTGGAGCCACTGCTCATGGAGGCACCACTGCCATCTCCATGCCAGCCCATGTAATGGACATAGGGACAAGCCTGCAAAATCCCCTGGGGAATTAACAGCCAGGACACTGGGCTGTCAGTGACACAGAGTCGCTTCCACACAAGCACCTGATTAATGGGTAAACGGGAATGGAAATGCCGCACATGAAGGATCAGCAGCCTTTGTGAGAAACAACTGTTTTCCAGAGCTCCCCTGGGGCACCAGCAGCTCGTTAAATTGAGCTTCTTTCTAGTAATGAGGTCAGACAGGGCTAATAAAGAGAGATACCACTGGACAAGCCTTGTGCAGGCCAATTCCAACTGGGAATTGTGGGTCTGTGCTGGAGACAGCACCACGTCTATGACAGCTCCTCCAGCCTGGAGCTGTGCCTGGTATGGGTGTCTTGGGACACAGTCGGAGCCCTGCACAAGGGGCTGGGTGCTGCCTGCACCCTCCTGCCTCCCACACAGGCAGGGGGAGCAGCCTGGGGTCTCTCACTGAGCCTGTCAAGGTGAGATTGCTCCATGCTGCTCAGAGACTGCAGGACAAGATGGGAGCAGAGCCCGCTGCTCTCCTGTCCTATGGGGGGACCATGGTGTGTGTTGTACCCACATGGGTACCCAGTGCATGGTGCCCGAGATGCACCCATGGACACCAGGATGCTCCACTGCCTCTCTTCCTGAGGGTTTGGTTTCCATGACAACAAATGATGATGTCAGGGAAGAAGGATGATTCCTGTGAATGCGGAAGAAGAAAAACGATCATCTCCACAGCAGGAAGCTTCTTGTTGATGTTTGGGGAGAGAAAGAATTCCTCTGCCTAACTTGTAGGTGCCCTACCAGTGCCAAACATCTACTGACCCAGCAGCAGAACTGGGACACAGTCCCAACCCTGCAGGTCTGGTTCATCCCTGAGCCCAGCCTCCAGGCACCAGTGATGCAACAGAGCAGAAGTGCAGGATGGGGCTGGGCTGCTGGTGGTTGTGGTTCTTTACGTCCACTGACACTACCAGTTCTTTTCTGACAACATGATCAAAGGGCATGGGAAGGGTTTAGGAGAAAGCCACAGAGGGAGGCAGGGCAGGTGGGAATGGGTGAGAGCACAGTGAAACAGGGAGCAGGCGGGTATGGGGAGAAGCACATGGGTGCAATGGAAACCAGAGGTATCCAGGATCAGAGACATGCTCAGCCACCTGAGAGACAGCCGAGACCTGGAGATCTGGATCACAGACTCACACACTTGGAGTTGGAGAAGTCACCTGAGAAAGATCCCAGACTGGTTTCTGCTGGAAGTAACCTTAAAGCTCCTCCAGTTCCAACCCATGCCACAGGCAGGGACACCTTCCACTAGAGCAGCTTGCTCCAAGCTCCATCCAACCTGGCCTTGAACACTGCCAGGGATGGGGCAGCCCCTGCTCCTCTGGGCACCCTGTGCCAGCGCCTCAGCACCCTCATAGTGAAGAATACAGCACTTTCCTCAACCACTCTTAATAGATGCTTACAAGTATGGCTCAAAAAGCGCCTAATGACAGCATCTGCAGATCCAAACAGCATCCCTGAGCAGTGAAACATCCAACATCCCTGCTCCACGTGATGGAGCACAACGCTGCTCAAGTCAGGGAGCTGCAGCCTCCCTGCAAAGGCACCGTGCAGATTTATGTGTCTAATTCCCCCACAGTGCAGACTGCAGTCACCAGCTCTGCATTATCTTAAGAGATTAGCAAAATACCACCTTGTGTCATGTCTACATTGCAGTGCAGCACCCATGTATAAGCCATTCAAGGATCCAACACGACAGGAAGCTCCAACACACCTACTGTGCTAAAGTTTGCCAGGCATTTTGCCCAGCCTATGCCAGAGGTAAGATACGTCTGGATTCCCTTCCAGTTTCCCCCAGCAGGCTCCCATTAGAAGGCACTGAATCTCTTTGTAGGAACTTCCCATGATTAAATTACCTGTCTGTTTTCATTCTGAGTGTTTCAATGAGTCTGATTCATGATGAAATGACTGCTTCCAGAACAGCTGAATAAGCCCATGCATGAAGGGACTGATTCCCCATCCCAGATCCTAGATGCAAGGCCACCCATTAACTCGTCAAGAGCTACAGCTTCTCCCAGTGTATGCAGGTACATGATGGGAGATGGATTCCCAAGCACCTTGCTGAGGGCTGCATCCCATGGAGGCAATGGATGGGATGGGATCCTGACATGATGCCCTGGGTCAGGAGGTGCAACGCGCTGCCTGAGCATGTTTGTACCTAACAGTGGCAAAGTAAAAAGCCCAGTCCAGCCTGGAGCCTTAGGACTGCTCCTTTCATGCTAGGATTTCCAGCCCTTCAGGGTGAATACTATCAAATAACATTGCACTTGTGTAAACCAGAACTCTATCAGCTCTGGGAATGCGCACTGGAGCGTTACTGCATCTACTGCCTGAAATAGAAACCAAAGACAACACAGAGCAGCCTTCACTGCCAAGGTGCATCTCTGCAGATTTGCCACCTTTTTGCCATTGACACCTGCAGCTCTTGGGCATTTCCCATTCAAGCTTCCCATAAAGCTGCAGCACGGATTTCTTGCTTCAGTACTGGAAATCTAGTAGGAAAACTGTTACTGGCAGCAGGCTTCTGAATGAGGCTGGAGCATGGTACAATGTAAACAGCCCTTCCCTACCTCCTGCTGTCCATGGCTCTGTGGGGTCTTTCCTACCTAGACCTGGTAATAGAGGACGTTTCCACATGCAAGATACTCAGCAATGCTAAAGATAAATCCATATGAGTGCAGATTTTCTGTGTCTGCCTCCTCCAAATACTGCTTGCAAGGAGGATTTCCTTATTCTAATCCGGTTCAATTAAACCCAGGCTATTCTACACTCACACCAGCCTAAAAAGGGTGAGGGTGAGATGCACACGATGAGGTGGGTGCCACTTTTGTTGTCACCTTCTCGAACATCCTTTCTTGCAGTATCATTTTACAGGTTACCAATGCTGCTGCTGGTTCTACATTCTCTGCCCCTGACACCCAGGGAGGAAAAGGCACAGCAACCTCCAGAAGAATCCGGAATAGAAATGACAAATCTTTATAACAGAGGTTTCCCAGAGCCCTTCAGACCCCATATGGAATTCTTTTGGGAGTAAAGTACCCCTCAGACTCCCTCAGCATCAGCTGGGGAGGTGCAGCAGAGCCGTTTGCAGGTCATGAACAGACCACAGGGAAGCCAAGTGGTTTGCTGAGGATCGACACCCAGTCCCTGGGATCTGAATCTGCTAACACAGACTCATGGGACCTGCCTGAACCTCTGGCTAGGATTCCTCACCCTGCATCCATCTGCAGGCTGAAGACCTGGCTTTCCCTGCACACACCTTCCACAGGCAGGAAAACAACGAATGGGATTTAGCTCACTGCTCTCTGCATGGGAAGTTGCCCCCTTGAAATTAAAGTGAAATAGTAATCCCATTCAGTATGTTTCCTTTAAATCATAGGTATGTCCGTGAGGAAGCTAATGACAACCCTTACATGCTCATTCAATTCAAATCAGCATATCCAATTAACTTCATTACCTGGAGGCTCCCTCATATCCCAGTCTCCTTCTCTCCTTTCACATTTTCTTTATGCATTTTTTTCCCAAATTAGGATAAAATCTGCCTGTCATGGAGGGCATCACCTTGATTTTTACCCCAAAGATAGCAGGGAGAAGCCTTGATAGATGGGTTCATTCCACAAAGTCGCGATGCTATCAGGCTGAGTGGCTTGGAGCAAAACAGCTCCTTAAGACCAAATGATCTGGTCTCCGAGGGAGGAGAAAATCCATCCTTTCCAGAACTATGCTGTCTAACTAAACATTAAATACACTCACTAATCACATCTGGGGCTGCCCTTACAAAACTCAGGTCAGTGGGGGAGAAAACTCGGTTTCAAGGGCTGGTTGCAGTGAGCTCACAGGCGTTGGGGCTGTGCTGCAACCAAGAGGGATTTTCTCAAGCGCTGCCTACTTGAACCATGATCATTCCATGAATTTCCATAGGCACAGATCTTTCATCTATGAAGTGCCAGAGAGGGGCCCAGAGCAGGGCAGGCTGCCATCAGAGCAATGGGAAGGGAATGAATCAGAGGGACCAGGGACAAGCAGCCTGGTGGCATCACATCAGCATCTCATCTCACACTGCCACTGGACGCTGCTCAAAGGCTCCATTAAAGAGGTAACATTGAGCAGTAGATAAGTCACTTGCAAGTACCTGAACAATCCCCATAGCTCCCCCATCCCCTCCAGCAAGGGCCACCGAGGCAACCCTGCTGTGCAAAGTCCTGCTGTTCACATTTACTCTTCCTTTTGAACTTCAAAGAGATGTGAAAGCCCCATCCGAGCAAACCAACCGCATCCCAGCTTCTCCCTCCTGCTGCTGAGCACAATGCAGACAAAGCATCAAGGCAACACAGAGCCAAGACTGCTTTCTCTGCTCGTGTTTTCTGAGTCCTAATCGTTTGGAGACATTTTCCTCCTCCATCCCTTCCCTCAACTCAAGGCAAAGCTCCAGGTGCATGGAGACAGATCTCTGTTCTCATCTCACTTGGATCTCACCTTTCCCAATAGATTAAATTGCTGGTACCATGCACTCAGATGATCCCTCTTCTCCAGGATGTGCAAACATCTCCTGCTTGTGTGGCTGCATGCCTGAGTTTATACCTTTAAAGGGGGACAGGGGAGAGGGAAGCAGGAGGTAACGTGGGTTCAAGCCTGAGCTTATTCCGATCAGGCTTCATGACCCAAATTATTTATAGATCTGAGGTTTCTGTGAACTCAATGCTCATGTCAAAAACGTCTCTGTGTATGTGCCTTTCACACCCACATGTGCTTCCCAGCTCTTCTGCTTGGGAAATGTTATCTAAGTGTTCAAAGTCACCACCTGGGAATCTCCATCTCCCCAAGGAAGCACTGGGCTAACTGGGGAAAAGCACAGAGAAGCTCCCCAGGGCCTCAGGCAGGGAGGGGGTCGTAGGCTGCAACACTGGCACCCACATATGCTGCTAAGCACAAAAATGCCAATCCAGCAAACAACTGAACCCAAATTAACTCTCACTTCACTTAACCACTTCTGTGCTAAAGCTCAAGCCACAGTCAACAGGCTATTGCACCAAATGCCCCATCCCTGGCAGTGTTCAAGGCCAGGTTGGACACAAGGGCTTGGAGCAACCTGCTCTGGTGGAAGATGTCCCTACCTATGGACACTTGGAACTGGATGAGCTTGAAGATCCCTTCCAAGCCAAACTGTTCTGTGATTCTATAGAAGATCTGAGCTGTTTCAACAACCCCT